>JASPKZ010005717.1:0-127500 GCA_030220185.1 Diploptera punctata
TTTAAAATTGCAAAAATTGCCGGTCTAAATCCAAAATTTCAAAATAGTGTTTTCCAAGGCTATAGTCTTGGTGTTTTCCAAAAAATGTAAAAATTTTCGAAATTTCAAAAACTGCACAAATACTATCTAGAGGGTGTGTCCGGGATTTATAATGCAAAAAATCCGGTCTAAATCCAAAATTTCAAAATAGTGTTTTTCAAGGCTATAGTCTTGGTAGTTTTCCAAATAATGTCAAAATTTTCGAAATTTCAAAAAACTGCAAAAATACTATCTAGAGGTTGTGTCCGGGATTTATAATGCAAAAATTCCTGTCTAAATCCAAAATTTCAAAAGTGAGTTTTTCCATGGTTATAGTCTTGGTGATTTACCCAAAAATGTCAAAATGTTTCCAAATTTTCAAAAGTCGCAAAAATACTATCCATAGACTGTGTCCTGGGATTTATAATGCAAAATATCCGGTCTAAATCCAACATTTTCAAAATTGAGTTTTTACAAGGCTATATATAGTCTTGGCGGTTTAAAGAAAAATGTCAAAATTTTCGAAAATTCAAAAAACTGTAAAGGTACTATCTAGACACAGTGTCCGGGATTTATAATATAAAAAATCCGGTCTAAATCCAAAATTTCAAAATTGAGTTTTCCAAGGTTATAGTCTTGGTGGTTTAAAGAAATAATGTCAAAATTTTCGAAATGTAAATTTCAAGAACTGCAAAAATACTATCTAGACACAGTGTGCGGGATTTATAATGCAAAAAATCCGGTCTAAATCCAAAATTTCAAAATTGAGTTTTTCCCAAGGTTTCAGTCTTATGGTTTAAAGAAAAATGTCAAATTTTTCAAAAATTCAAAAACTTCAAAAGGTACTATCTAGACACAGTGTCCGGGATTTATTAATGCAAAAAATCCGGTATATAATTCAAAATTTCAAAATTGAGTTTTCCAAGGTTATAGTCTTGGTGGTTTAAAGAAAAGATGTCAATATTTTCGAAAATTCAAAAACTGCAAATATACTACCTAGAGGCAGTGTGCGGGATTTATAATGCAAAAAATCCGGTCTAAATCCAAAATTTTAAAATTGAGTTTTCCAAAGTTACAGTCATATGTGGTTAAAGAAAAAATGTCAAAATTTTTCGAAAATTAAAAAACTGCAAAGGTACTATCTAGATACAGTGTCCGGGATTTATAATGCAAAAAATTCCTGTCTAAATCCAAAATTTCAGAATTGAGTTTTCCATGGTTATAGTCTTATGTATTTAACCCAAAAATGTCAAAATTTTCCAAAAATCAAAAGCTGCAAAAATACTATCCAGAGACTGTATCCGGGATTTATAATGCAAAATATCCGGTCTAAATCCAACATTTCAAAATTGAGTTTTACAAGGCTATTGTCTTGGTGGTTAAAGAAATAATGTAAAAAATTTTCGAAAATTCAAAAACTGCAAAATTACTATCAAGACACAGTGTGCGGGATTTATAATGCAAAAATCCGGTCAAAATCCAAAATTTAAAAATTGAGTTTTCCAAGTTTTCAGTCATTATGGTTAAAAAAAAATGTCAAAATTTTCGAAAAATCAAAAACTGCAAAAATACTATCTAGAGACTGTGTCCGGGATTTATAATGCAAAAAATCCGGTCTAAATCCAAAATTTCAAAATTGAGTTTTCCAAGGTTATAGTCTTGTAGTTTAAAGAAAAAATGTCAAAATTTTCGAAAATTCAAAAACTGCAAATTTACTATCTAGACACAGTGTGCGGGATTTATAATGCAAAAAAATCCGGTCTAAATCCAAAATTTATAAATTGAGTTTACCATGGTTATAGTCATGGTGATTTAGCCAAAAATGTCAAAATTTTCGAAAATTCAAAAAACTGCAAAAATAATATCTAGAGACTGTGTCTTGGATTTACAATGCACAAAATCCGGTCTAAATCCAAAATTTCAAAATTGAGTTTTCCAAGGCTCTAGTCTTGGTGGTTAAAGAATAAATGTCAAAATTTTCGAAAATTCAAAAACTGCCAAAATTCTATCTAGTCACAGTGTGCGGAATTTATAATGCAAAAAATCCGGTCTAAATCCAAAATTTCAAAATTGATTTTTCCAAGGCTATAGTCTTGGTAGTATAAGAAAAAATGTCAAAATTTACGAAAATTAAAAAACTCTCAAAATACTATCTAGAGGGACTGTCCGGGATTTATAATGCAACAAATCCGTCTCTAAATCCAAAATTTCAAAATTGAGTTTTCTAAGGTTATTGTCTTGGTGGTATGAAGAAAAAATGGTCAAAATTTTCGACAATTCAAAAACTGCAAAAATACTATCTAGAGACTCTGCCCGGGATTTATAATGCAAAAAATCCGGTCTAAATCCAAAATTTCAAAATTGAGTTTTCCAAGGTTATAGTCTTGGTGGTTTCCCAAAAAATGTCAAAATTTTCGAAAATTCAAAAACTGCAATAATAATATCTAGAGACTGTGTCTTGGATTTACAATGCAAAAAAATCCGGTCTAAATCCAAATTTCAAAATTGAGTTTTCCAAGGTTACAGTCTTATGGTTTAAAGAATAAATGTCAAAATTTTCGAAAATTCAAAAACTACAAAAATACTATCTAGAGACTGTGTCCGGGATTTATAATGCAAAAAATCCGGTCTAAATCCAAAATTTCAAAATTTATTTTTCCAAAAGGTTATAGTCTTTATGGTTAAACCAAAAAATGTAAAAATTTACGAAAATTCAAAAACTGCAAAAATACTATCTAGAGTCTCTGTCCGGGATTTATAATGCAAAAAATCCGGTCTAAATCCAAAATTTCAAAATTGAGTTTTCCAAGGTTATAGTCTTATGGTTAAACCAAAAAATGTCAAAATTTTCGAAAATTCAAAAACTGCAAAAATACTATCTAGAGACTCTGTCCGGGATTTATAATGCAAAAAATCCGGTCTAAATCCAAAATTTCAAAATTGAGTTTTCCAAGGTTATAGTCTTATGGTTAAACCAAAAAATGTCAAAATTTTCGAAAATTCATAAACTGCAAAAATACTATCTAGAGACTGTCCGGGATTTATAATGCAAAAAATCCGGTCTAAATCCAAAATTTCAAAATTGAGTTTTCCATGGTTATAGTCTTATGGTTTAACCAAAAAACGTCAAAATTTTCGAAATTTCAAAAACTGCGAAAATACTATCTAGAGACTGTGTCCGGGATTTATAATGCAAAAAATTCCGATCTAAATCCAAAATTTCAAAATTGAGTTTTCCGAGGTTATAGTCTTATGGTTAAACCAAAAAATGTCAAAATTTTCGAAAATTCAAAAACTGCAAAAATACTATCTAGAGACTGTGCCTGGGATTTATAGTGCAAAAAATCCGGTCTAAAGGTTATAGTCTTATGGTCAAACCAAAAATAATGTCAAAATTTTCGAAAATTCAAAAAGTTCAAAAATACCATCTAGAGACTGTATCCGGGATTTATAATGCAAAAAATCCGGTCTAAATCCAAAATTTCAAAATTGTGTTTCCAAAGGTTATAGTCTTATGGTTAAACCAAAAATAATGTAAAAATTTTCGAAAATTCAAAAACTGCTAAAATACCATCTAGAGACTGTGTCCGGGATCTATAATGCAAAAAATCCGGTCTAAATCCAACATTTCAAAATTGAATTTTCCAAGGTTATGGTCTTATGGTTAAACCAAAAAATGACAAATATTTCGAAAATTCAAGAACTGCTAAAATACTATCTAGAGACTGTGTCCGGGATTTATAATGCAAAAAATCCGGTCTAAATCCAAAATTTCAAAATTGAGTTTCCCAAGGTTATTTTCTTATGGTTAAACCAAAAAATGTCAACATTTTCTAAAATTCAAAAACTTCAAAAATACCATCTAGATACTGTGTCCGCGATGTATAATGCAAATAATCCGGTCTAAATCCAAAATTTAAAATTTGAACTTTCAAAGGTTATAGTCTTATGGTTAAACTAAAAAATGTGAAAATTTTCGAAAATTGAAATAGTTCAAAAATACTATCTAGAGACTGTGTCCGGGATTTATAATGCAAAAAATCAGGTCTAAATCCAAAATTTCAAAATTTAATTTTCCGAGGTTATAGTCTTGTGGTTAAACCAAAAAATGTCAAAAGTTTCGAAAATTAAAAAACTGCTAAAATGCTATCTAGAGACTGAGTCCGGGATTTATAATGCAAAAAATCCGGTCTAAAACCAAAATTTCAAAATAGTATTTTCCAAGGTTATAGTTTTATGGTTAAACCAAAAAATGTCAAAAATTTCGAAAATTCAAAAACTGCTAAAATAGTATCTAGAGACTGTGTCCGGGATTTATAATGCCAAAAATCCGGTCTAAATCCAAAATTTCAAAATTGAGTTTTCAAAGGTTATAGTCTTATGTTTAAACCAAAAAATGTCAAAATTTTCGAAATATCAAAAACTGCTAAAATACCATCTAGAGACTGTGTCCGGGATATTTATAATGCAAAAAATCCGGTCTAAATACAAAATTTCAAAATTGAGTTTTCAAACGTTATACTCTTATGGTTAAACCAAAAAATGTGAAAATTTCGACATAAATTTGAAAAACTGAAAAAAATACAAACTACAGGATATGTCCAGGATATATAATGCAAAATTCCACTCTAAATCCGAAATTTCAAAATTCAGTTTTCCAAAGCAATAGTCTTGGCGTTTTTCCGAAAAATGTAAAAAATTTCGAAATTTCAAGAACTGCAAAAATACTATATACAGGTGTGTCCGGGATTTATAATGCAAAAAAGCCGGTCTAAATCCAAAATTCAAAATTGAGTTTTCCAAGGCCATAGTCTTAGTGTTTTTCCAAAAAAGTTCAAAATTTTCGAAATTTCAAAAACTGTAAAAATACCATCTAGAGGGCGTGTCCAGGATTTATATTGCAAAAAATCCGGTCTAAATCCAAAATTTCAAATTGAGTTTTCCAAGGTTGGTGTTCTCCAAGAAATGTCAAAATTTTCCAATTTCAAAAACTGCAAAAATTCTATCTGCAGTGTGTGTCCAGGATTTATAATGCAAAAAATCCGGCCTAAATCCAAAATTTCCAAATTGAGTTTTCCAAGGTTATAGTCTTGGTGTTTTTCCAAGAAATGTCAAAATTTTCGAAATTTCAAAAACTGCAAAAATACTATCTAGTGAATGTGTCTGGAATTTATAATATAAAAAATCCTGTCTCAATCCAAAATTTCATGATTGAGTTTTTCAAGGATATAGTGTTGGTGATTTTCCATGAAATATCAAAATTTTCGAAATTTCAAAAACTCCAAAAATACTATCTATAGGCTGTGTCTGGGATTTATAATGCAAAAAATCCAGTATAAAAACCAAAATTTAAGAACTGAGTTTTCTTGGTGTTTTCCAAAAAATGTCAAAATTTTCGAAGTTTCAAAAACTGCAAAAATACTATCCTCAGGGCGTGTCCGTGATTTATAATGCAATAAATCCGGTCTACAATCAAAATTTCAAAATTGAGTTTTCCAATGCCATAGTCTTGGTGATTTTCCAAAAAATTTCAAAATCTTTGATATTTCAAATACTACAAAAGTATTATCTATAGGCTGTGTCTGGGATTTTTAGTGCAAAAAATCCGGTCTAAATCCAAAATTTCAAAATTTGGTTTTTAAGGCTATATTCTTAGTGTTTTTCCAAAATATGTCAAAATGTTTGAAATTTCAAAAACTGCAAAAATACTATCTACAGGGTGTGTCCGGGATTTATAAAGCAAAAAATCCGGTCTGAATCCAAAATTTTCAAAATTGAGTTTCCCTATCTATATAGGGTGTGTCTGGGATTTATAATGCAAAAAATCCTGTGTAAATCCAAAATTTCAAAGTTGAGTTTTCCTAGGCTTGGTGTTTTTCCAAAGAAGTCAAAAATTCCAAATTTCAAAAACTGCAAAAATACTATATACAGGGTGTGTCCGGGATTTATAATGCAAAATATCCAGTCTAAATAGAAATTTCAAAATTTGTGTTTTCCAAAAAATGTCAAAATTTTCGAAATTTCAAAAACTGCAAACTGTACATAGTATTTTTGCAGTTTTTGAAATTTTGACAATTTCTGGAAAAACACCAAGACTATAGCCTTTGATAACTGAATTTTGAAATTTTGCATTTTGACCGGATTTTTTGCTTTATAAATACAAGACACATCCTCTTGATAGTGTTATTGCAGTTTTTGAAATTTCGAAAATGTTGACTTTTTTGGAAAATCACCAAGACTATAGCCTTGGCAAACTCAGTTTCGAAATTATGGATTTAGACCGGATTTTTTTTCATTACAAATGCCGGACACCCTCTATATACTATTTGTGCACTTTTTGATATTTCGAAAATTCTGACTTTTTTTGGAAAAACGCTTAAAGAATGTAGTCTTTGAAAACCCAATTTTCAAATTATGGATTTAGACCGGAATTTTTGCATTATAAATCTTGGACACATCCTCAAAATGATAGTTGTGCAGTATATAAAATTTCTAAAATGTTGACATTTCTTGGAAAAGCATCAAGACTATAGCCTTGGAAAACACAATTTTGAAATTATGGATTTCGATCGGAATCTCTGCATTATAAATCCTGGACCCAGTATCTAGACAGTATTTTTGCATTTTCTGAAATTTCATAAAATTTGACAATTTTTGGAAAACGCCAAGACTATAGCCTCGGAAAACTCAATTTTGAAATTATGGATTTAGACCGGAATTTTGCATTATAAACCCCCGGCGAACCTTGTAGATAATATTTGTGCAGTTTTTTAAATTTCGACAATTTCACACCTTTTTGGAAAAGCACCATCCTTTGAGAACTAAATTTTGAAATTTTGTATTTAGACCGGATTTTTTGCATTACAAATACCTGACACAACGAAGGAAGTGCTAAAATTTCTAGCAGGAGAGGGGCTACACCTAATAAATTACAAAACACCAACATATATATGTCACAACGTAACGAGCGCCATAGATCTATTATTCACATGAGGATTAACAGCAATGCACCAAAATCAACTATAGAAAACTGATGGAGCTATAATAAAAAAGCACATACCTATGGACGCACTAATGAAAGTGAAAGAAATTAAACAAGCAGAAGAACAAATGCAGATAAGTAGGAAGCTGGACATCAGCAAGATTGAAACCGACGGTAAGCAAAAGTAGAAAATCATAACAGAACTAATCCAAGAGGGAAAAATGGAAGAGGCAACCAGGGAAATAACGGTAATGATGAAAAGCGCAATCCTACAATACAAACAACCCAGGAAAGCAAGAAGCTGTTTTCGCTAACGAATGCTATGGAGCAGCGGAAAATGACGCTCAGTAACTAAGGCAGAAGTAAAAAGATCAAACTACAAAGAAAAGGCTTGTATGGAGAACCAAACGGAAAGAAAAAATACAAAACACTCCTGAAAATTAAAAACACGGAGCACATGGAAAGAGAAGTAATAAAAATGGCAGAAGAGACACAGGCAAACCCATATGGAGCACTTAAGACAAGGAGACCAAGATTC
Organism: Diploptera punctata; assembly: GCA_030220185.1. Taxonomy (NCBI): domain Eukaryota; kingdom Metazoa; phylum Arthropoda; class Insecta; order Blattodea; family Blaberidae; genus Diploptera; species Diploptera punctata. Next base: position 7,539 of record JASPKZ010005717.1, read on the forward strand.
CCAGCGGACATCCCGATGAAAATATGGGAAGACCACGTAGGAAAAGTAGTGGCACAAAAAGAAACAAGACCTCAATGGGCATCTAGGCCCTGCCATCCACCCCTTGGGATACCTCGGTCGTCATGACCATACTCCGAAGTCCTAGTTCTAGTCCTCCCTATCCTAACTTCGCGTCCACGTTCAAGTTCTCGGTCCTTACACCAACACTCCAGGGAGAGAGTGTTGGAGTTTGCACTTCTGGGCAATTGATGAGCTACATAGTACATCAGGTCACTCAATCCTGATGACCCCACAGTTGGTCCACGGGCTCCATGAGCCTAGCCGGGAGGACTGCTGTCGCAGATCCACCGACCATTCCCCTGTTCTGCCTCCAGGGACGTGTCCTGCAGCCGTTGTGAGACCGGCTAGGGCTACAAGCCCAACAGTGTGAGACTTTTAGTACATCCAGGTGCTCATCTCCTGGCGACCCCACAGTTTGTCGATGGGCCCGTAGGCCAAGCCAGGAACCAGTACAGTAGCTCCCCGCTGGACTGGTCCGAGCCGAGCCCTGGTGTGCCCCCAGGGACGCCTTCTGCAGCTGTTGTGGGCCAGCACGGAGCTCGCAAGCTCCAACAGATGAGCAAATAGTACGACAAGGCGCTCAACTCTTGCCTACCCCACTAATGGTTCACGAGTCCCTTGGACTTAACCGGGAGGACTGTCTAGCAGATCCACCGATCTTTCCCCCAGTGCACCAGCTGGGGACGTGTTTGGTTGCTGAAGTGGGTCCAGCCTGAGCTATAGTACGTCAGGTCGCTCAACTCCTGACGACCTCACAGATTGTCCTTGGGTCACTCGGTTCCAGAGTCGGCGCTAAGTCTCACAGACCAAAAGACCGCGCTTCCTCCTTTCCCGAGCTTATCGACCTGGTGGTAATTCCCAGCATTACGCCCGGTATTGTCCCAACCAGCCCGTTCGCAAGACTAAGCCTAGTCGTGCCGCTGCTGTGAGTCAGCCCACTGAGCAATGTAGGCATCCAGGGTGCTCATCGCCCATGGTGCCCCCACAAAGGTCCTCGGGATAAACCAAGAGAAGGGAGCTACTGATCTCCACAATCTCCCACCGCCTCGCCACGACGGCCGCTGATCCCGTTGTGGGCCGGGGCAATTGAGCTTTAGTACAACAGGGCGCTCGTCTCCTGTTGACCCCACTTATGGTCCGCGAGTCCATTGGACTTGGAAGGGAGGACTGACTAGCAGATCCACCGACCTTTTCCCCACTACGCCACCGAGGGGACGCGATTTGCTGCTGAAGTGGGCACAGCACGAGCTATGTAGTGCATCAGGTCGCTCGAGTCCTGACGACCTCACAAATGGCCCGCGGGTCCGGTCTGGACCTAGCCGGGAGGAGTGCAAGCAAACCACCGACCGTTCCCCTATCCGCCGCCCGGGGACGCGCCCTGTTGCTGTTGTGAGCACAGCTGGGGCCCGATAAACGGCCCCCAGGGACCTCAATGGACAACAGGAAAAGAGAGGGGAAAGAATGTCCCTACTTCACGAAGGCCGAAATAGAAAGGACAGTAAAGTCTCTCAAAACAAAAAAAATCGCCAGGACCTGATGGCATATGCAACGAACATATAAAATAATCGTTCATGATGCTGGCAGGTATATGGTCACTACTCGTAAATAAATGTTTGGAACAGGACAGATCCCAAATGACTGGTGACAGTCCGTAATAAAAATCATGTATAATGGAAAAGGAGACCCGAGTAGCACAGAGGCATATAGAGGAATAGCACTCGAACATACAGTGTTAAAGATATTCACACGTTTAATAACAATGAGAATAAACACAAAAATAGAAACGTGTTTACCAGATGAGCAATTCGAGTTTCGACGAGGGAGATCGACACTATGAACTGTAGAATGCCTACTGTCAACTATTGAGGATGAGCTAAAGAAGGAAAGGGGAAAACTGCACGTCGTGTTCATCGATTAACTAAACTGGAAAGGATCATAGGAGACCCCTGGATGACTACAATCATAAACAATATACTGGCAGAAAACCGAGTACAAATACAAGATGGGATAACCAGATCAAATTGGATAACACAAACAAACGGGGTACTACAGGGCGATCCCCTCAGCCCGATACTCTTTAATGTACTCACACATTATGTCATAGAGACAGTAAACAAAGAAACACAGCAGGTAACATTATACATGTATGCAGATGATATGGCGTTCGCCTCAAGCAATAGGGTAGAGCTACAGAAAGCGATGGATGCACTCCAAGTGTGGGCAGAAGAAAACGAACTCACTATAAATGAAGATAAGACAGAATACGTCGTGTTTCGGAAAGGAGGTAGACTAGAGGCAAACACGGAAATCTACTACAAAGGAAAACCACTAAGGAAAGTCAACACATATAAATATCTAGGGTCACAATCCAAACAAATGGGAAATCATTCACATTACACATAAAAAGGAGACAGATAGAAGCAGTGAGGGCCATAAACGATATAAAGAACATACAAGCCCTATCACTCAAAACAGCAATGAGACTATTCGAGGCCAAGATACTACCGGCGGCAACGTATGGACTGGAAATAATATGGGAACGGCTAACTGAGAGACAGCTGGAGAGCCTGGAAAATATGAAAGACAGATACCTAAATATAGTGATGGGGTTATCAAAATATACCCCATCCAGGCCTGTCATATGTGATGGCTAGACAAACATCCCTGCTTCAAGACCTCATGCTGAAATTCATGTTACCCACAACAGAGGCAGCAGCAAAGGTGCTACACAACTGAAGGAGAAAACAAGACGAGATCTGGAACGAATTCTACTCCACAGAGGCGTTGGTAAACAACAACTGGATGTCGGTGAACTACGAGCTGCGACACCTGGTGACCAGGATGGCGGACACGGTTTCCACCAGAGAATATGCACCAAGAAGGCATATCGCGTACCAGAAGACACATGCTTATGCGAGATGTGCAAGGAAAGATGTGACCGATACCACACCACAGTGTGTAAAAACAGAAGGAAATCCATAAGTGAATATGCACGGGACAAATAAAACAAAACAATACACAATGTGTGAACATTCACATTATTATTAAATACCTGACACACCGTCTAGATAGTATTTTTGCAGTTTTTGAAATTTCGAATTTTTTACCTTTTTTTGGAAAATCACCAAGAATATATATCCTTGGAAAACTCAATTTTGAAATTACGGATTTAGACAGGATTTTTTGCATTGTAAATCCCGGACACACCCTGCAGATAGTAGTTTGCAGTTTTTGAAATTTCGAAAATTTTGGCATTTACGGAAAACACTACCACTATAGCTTTGGAAAACTCAATTTTGAAATATTGTATTTAAACCGGATTTTTTGCATTAGAAATCCCGGACACACCCTCTACATAGCATTCTTGCAGTTTTTGAAATATTGAACATTTTGACAGTTTTTAAAACAACACGAAAACTATAGCCTTTGAAAATTTGGATTTAGACCGGATATTTTCCGATAGAAATCCCGGACACACCCTCTACATAGTACTTTTGCAGTTTTGATATTTCGAAAATTTTGACACTTTTTGGAAAAACACCAAGACTATGGCCTTGGAAAACTGAATTTTGAAAATTGGATTTAGACCGGAGATTTTCCATTATAATTCCCGGACACACCTTCTACATAGTATTTTTGCATTTTTGAACTTTCGAAAATGTTGATTTTTTTGGAGCATTGCCAAGACTATAGTCAATTTTCACATTTTGGATTTAGACCGGAATTTTTTTCATTAGAAATCCCAGACACGCCCTCTAGATAGAATTTTTTTCACTTTTTGTAATTTCGAAAAGTTTGACATCTTTTGGGAAAACACTAAGACATTGCAAAACACTATTTTTAAATATTGAATTCGTACCGGATATTTTGCGTTAGAAATCCCGGACATACCATGTAGATAATATTTGTGCAGTTTTGAAATTTCGAAAAAATTGACTTTTCTGGAAAAACACCAAGACTCTCGCCTAGTAAAACCCAATTTTGAAATTTTGGATTTAGACCGGATTTTTTGCATTAGAAATCCAGGACAAACCCTCTACATAGCATTTTTGCAGTTTTTGAAATTTCGAAAATTTTGACAGTTTTTGGAACATCACGAAGAATATATCATTTGAAAACTGAGTTTTGAAATTTTGATTTAGACCGGATATTTTGCGTTAGAAATCACGAACACACCCTCTAGATAGCATTTTTGCAGTTTCTGAAATTTCGAAAATTTTGACATTTTTGGAAAAACACCAAGACTATAGCCTTGGAAAACTCAATTTTGAAATGTTGGGTTTATACCCGTTTTTTGCATTGTAAATCCCGAACACATCTGTAGATATTATTTTTGCAGTTTTTCAAAATTTCGAAAATCTTGACATTTTTTGGAAAAATACCAAGACTATAGCCTTTGAAAACTGAATTATGAAATTTTGGATTTCGACCCGATTTTTTGCACCAGAATTCCTGGATACACCCTCCAGAAAGTATTTTTTTGCAGTGTCTGAAATTTCGAAGACTTTGACATTTTTTGGAAAAACATCAAGACATTGCAAAACACAATTTTGAAATATTGGATTTGGACCGGATATTTTGCATTAGATATCCCTGACACACCCTCTAGATAATATTTGTGCAGTGTTTGAAATTTCGAAAATGTTGACTTTTTTGGAAAAAACTAAAATAATCGACTTGGAAAACTCTATTTTGATATATTGCATTAAACCGTATATTTTGCATTGGAAATCCCGGTCGCACCCTCTAGATAATATATTTCCAGGTTTTGAAATTTCGAAAATTTTGACATTTTTGGAAAAACACCAAGACTACAACCTTGGAAAATTCAATTTTGAAATTTTGGATTGAGACCGGAGTTTTTGCATCAAAAATCCCCGATACACCCTCTACATAGTAGTTTTGCAGTTATTGAAATTTTGAAAATTTTGACAGTTTTTGGAACAACACGAAAGCTATAGCCTTTGAAAACTAAATTTTGAAACTTTGGTATTAGACCCGAGATTTTGCATTAGAAATCCCGGACACATACTGTAGATAGTATTTTGCAGTTTTTGAAATTTCGCAAATTTTGACATTTTTTTTGGAAAATCACCAATGCTATAACCTTGCAAAACTCAATTTTGAAATATTGGATTTAGACCGTATAATTTGCATTAGAAATCCTGGGCACGCGCTCTAGATAGTATTTTAGCAGTTTTCAAATTTCGAATATGTTCTCTTTTTTAAAAAAACACCAAGACTATGGCCTTGGAAAACTCAATTTTCAAATTTTGGATTTAGACCGGAATTTTGCATTACAAATCCCGGACACACCCTCTAGATAATATTTGTGCAGTTTTTGAAATTTCGAAAATTTGAATTTTTTTGGAAAAACACCAAGATTATAGGCTTTGGAAACTGAAATTTAAAATTTTGCCTCCAGACCGGTTTTTTTTGCATTACAAATACCAGACGCACCCTCTAGTTAGTATTTTTGCAGTTTCTGAAATTTCGAAAATTTTGACGTTTTTTGGATAATCTCCAAGACACGTCCTTTAGATTGTATTTTTTTTCTTCAGTTTTTGAAATTTTGAAAATTTTGACACCTTTTGGGAAAAACACGAAGACTATAGCCTTCAAAACTCAATAATGAAATTTTAGTTTTATATCGGATTTTTTGCATTAGAAATCCCTGACCCAACCTCCTATATTGGTTTTTTTTTTTTGCAGTTTTAGAAATTTTTGAAAATTTTTACTTTTTTGGAAAAACTCCCACACCTTGGAAAACTCAATTTTGAAATTTTGAATTTAAATCGGATTTTTGCATTAGAAATCGCGGACTCGCCTTCTGAATTGTATTTTTGCAGTTTTTAATGAAAATATTTTGAAATACGCGCACACTGTGCACGGTTTTAAATACATTATTTTTCTTTGCTATATGCTTCGATGGATTTCTGCATATACCCACACTTTATAATATGGTCTCTGTCACACAATTCTGAGCATAACATACACACACGCGCGCACACACACACACACACACACAACTTGTCAATTGGTTCGTGGTAGGTCTTGTAGACACGTTGTGGTGAAATTTTTGCAGTTTATGAAATTTCGAGTTTTTGAAATTTTGTATTAGGAATCGTGCGAACACCTTCCAGATCCAGATTGTATTTTGCAGCTTTTCAAATTTCGAAAATGTGGACATTTATTGGAAAAAACACCAAGACTATAGTCTTGGAAAATAGAATTTTGAAGTTTTGGATTTAGACCGGATTTTTGTTTTATAAATCCCGGAAACACCCTCTAGATATTTTTTGCAGTTTTTGAAATTTCCAAAATTTTGCCATTTTTCGGATAACATTTTGGATTTAGACCGGATTTTTTGCATTATAAATCCCGAATACACCCTCTAGACCAGTGGTACTCACTAGAAATTACAAGAGAGCCAAATAAATATAAGAAACCATATCTGTTCGAGAGCCGCACCAAATTTCACAGTTCTCAGTCTTGGTAACACGCAGCTTTTTTTTTTTTACATTTGACAAAACAAAATTACTGATTACTGTCATTTAATTTTTATTAATAATTAACTGTTTATTATTTTATTATTATTATTATTATTACTATTATTATTATTATTATTATTATTATTATTATTATTATTTACTATTATTATTATTACGGTACTGTACATAATTTTAAGGCAACTTACAGTCGTGTAGATTACTGCTGTGAAGTTGATGGTCGAACTCTGCTACTCTCCTGCACAATTTTGTCAATACGAGCTGGTTGATTTGCCACACATATCCGCAGCAGGTTTTCCAAGTTCACATTGGTGAGACGAGATCTATGTTTACCCTTGATGAACTTTATCTTACTGAAAGTCATTTCACAAACATACGTTTATCCAAAAAGACACAGAATTTTATATGCACACGACCCCAAGTTTTCGAACTGGTTTTCTGGAACTGTATTCCAAAACTCTAAAATTGAATTCGTTTTTCGTTTCTCTTGAAACTACCTTCCAGTTCTGAATCCTGCTGGAGATCAATAAGTTCATTTTTTTAGATTTCTAATCTGAGGACCAAAAATTGACAACCCAGTTACATCTGTTGTCGTTATTGACCAGGGATTTTCAACTAATCAAAATGGGTTTCGAAACTTTCTAAAATCATTAAATCTCGCGCTGAAATCATGGTGTAGTACAGTGAGCAATTCTATGAAGGGTTGCAAGTTTATTTCTTCATCTGAATATTCTTCAATAAGACGTTGGAAACATGGGAAACCAGTGAAATCATTATCACTAAGTTCTTCTGTATACATTTTTAATTTTTCTTCTAAAGAAAAAATTGCACTTGTGAGCTGAGTAATAAATTTATTGGTACCTTGCATTTTAATTTGGACATCATTCAGTATTCATGTTATGTCAGCCAGGAAGCCAACTTTTAACCAACATGAAGAAGAGTCTAGTTCAGGGTATTCTTTATCTCGTTCACTTAAAAAGAGTTTTATTTCATGGCGAAGATTAAAAAATCGTTCCAAAACTCTTCCTTTACTCAGCCACCTGACCTCACTGTGAAAAATAACATCATCATACAGTGATTTAAGCTCTTTGAGAAATTCTATGAATTGCCTATGATTTAGTTCACGTGATCTAATTAAATTAACAATGTTAATTACTTTCTTCATCACAGATCTGAAAGTTTCGTCAAATTTAGCAGCAAGATTTTCTTGATGTAAAATGCAATGGTATGTTAATAAGTGGTCTCTATTTAAATGTTTTATTAACAGAGAAATGAATCCTGTATGACAACCTACCATTGAGAGACAACCGTCAGTGCACACTGATAAAAGTTTGTTTAGGTTAATTTTGTATTTGTCAAAAAAAGATTTAACTGCTTCAAAAAAATCTATTCCCCGTGTCTGACATGTCATAGGTATTACAGTTAAAAATTCTTCCTTTATAAACCCTATCTTATTACAATATTTAACAAATAAAAGCAACTGAGAGGTGGAACTAATATCTGTGGACGAATCCAGAGCAAGGCTGAAATAGTCACATTCACGAATTTCATCGAGAGTACAAATGAGCATGTCTACAGACATTTCGATAAGTCTCCTAACACAAGTAGAATCGGAAAGTTGTAACTTTTGTATGTCACTTTTTATCTGTTTTGCATTTGGAAATTTAGAAAATAATGTGTCACAAAAGACTTAAAAATCTCTGCATCGGCAAACGGTTTAATTTTGCGTGCTAAAATTTCTGCTACTTCATATGAGGCTTTTGTTATCAATTTATTTTCACTTACGGTATCCAACATCATTTTCCGTTCAGACACTATTGACATTTTTAATTTTTTTTTTAGTTTTTTCTGCTCTTAATTTAGAATCTTTAGGATATTTGCACTCAAAATTTGAATGCCTATTAAGATTAAATCGTTTATAACCTTGAACTACCTCTCGACATAATACACACATCGCACTGCCTTCCTTTTTAGCAGGTATGATGAAACATTCGTGCTCCCAAGTATCTTGAAAAACTCTTCCTTCATCTTCGAGTTTTCTCTTTTTCCCTTTCGAAAAAACACCAGCCATTATTAAACACTTAAATTCACTTCGATTCACTTCAACTGATTAGGTAACACACAGTATCCAGTCGCTTGTTCACAGAAACTAAATTGTATAATATTTCATTGTGAAAGATTCGGACAATGTAGAAGTTTAAACGGTTTTAAAAACAAACGTACACATATTCAAAACCAATAACACTAGCCAGGACATTGCATTGCATTGTTGAACACGTGCGGTACTGTTCGGAATGACACAGGGATATCCAAAGTTTTGTAGAATTTCAATAAAGATATTATTTTATACTGAGAATTTAAAATTTAAATGTAATGTAATGAAGATAAAATTATTCCAAGAGCCTTACAAAATATCTTCAAGAGCCGCATGCGGCCCGCGGGCCGCGTAATGATTACCGCTGCTCTAGACAGTATCTTTGCAGTTTCTGAAATTTGCAAAATTTTGACGTTTTTGGAAAAACAGCCAGCCTATGGCCTTGGAAAACTCAATTTTGAAATTTTGGACTTAGACAGGATTTTTTGCATTACAAATCCCAGTTACACCCTCTAGCTAGAATTTTTTCAGTTTCTTGAAATTTCGAAAATTTTGACATTTTTTGGAAAAACAGGAAGACTCTAGGCTTGGAAAAGTCAATTTTGAACTTTTGTATTTACACCGAAATTTGTCCATTAGAAATCCCTGACACGCCCTCTAGATTGTATTTTGCAGTTATTGAAATTTCAAAAATTTTGACATTTTTGGAAAATCACAAGACTATAGTCTTCGAAAACTCAATTTTAAAATTTTGGATTTAGACCAAATTGTTTGCATTCGAAAACCCTAACATACCCTCTAGATTGTATTTTTCATTTTTTTGAAATTTCAAAAATGTTTACATTTTTTTATAAGTTGTATAATTATTATCAATAAGTTAACATTATCATTATTATCATTATCATTATCATGGTCCAACGGTGTGGTCTCGAGGGAGCGAGCTGCCTTGTCACACAGCGGGCCCGAGTTCGATCCCCGGTCGGGACAGTTTTTCTGGGTGAGGTTTTTATCGGGGGTTTCCTCACCTCTAAGACAAATGTTAGGAAAACTTTAAGGCCCAAACGGTCCCCGAAATCATATGGCCATCATCATCACCATCATCCTTATCATCATCATCATCATCCTTCACCGGTGTGGAAAGCAACGGGGAGCTACCAAACCTATAATTCCCTAGTAAAGCTGCAAAGCATAGCATGTTATTGCAGTGAAGTACCTGCCCTCGGGCAGAATTACTATGGATGGATGGATCATTATTATCATAATCATTATTATCATAATGGTTATTATCATAATCTTTATTATCATCTTCATTATTATTAGTACCATCATCATTAGTATCATTATTATTATTATTATTATTATTATTATTATTATTATTATTATTATTATTATTGTGCTGGAGACGTGCTGCAAGAATATCCAGGAAGGATAAAATCAGAAATTCATATATAAAAGAAAATGCAGGTACAATATTCAATATTAGATTTTATAACGAAGAAACAATTAAATTGGTACGGACAAATTAGAAGGATGGAAGAAGGAAGACTACCTAAGATAAACATGGATTGGGTACCACAGGGAAGGAAAAAGAAGGGTAGACCAAATATTACGTGGATTCAGGGAATCAATGAAACTAACAGGGAATGGGAAATAGAAGAAGATATATGGATGAACAGACAAGAATGGAAAAATGTGTTGAAACAAATGTGTAGTTAACTGTGAACATGGGTACCGGAAAAATGTATATTCATTGTAAAAGCCGGAATAATAAAAATAATTATTATTGTCATTATCATTATCATTATCGCTATCATTATCATCATATCATCATTATTATTATTATCATTATCATTATTATTATTATCATCATTATCATTATCATTATTATTATTATTATTATTATTATTATTATTATTATTATCGTCATTATCATTATTATCATCATTATCAATATTATTATTATTATCATTATCATTATTATTATTAATATTATAATCATTATCTTTTTAATCATTATCATTATAAGCATTATCATTATAATCATTATCATTATAGTCATTATCATTATAATGATTATCATTATAATGATTATCATTATAATCATTATAATCATTATAATCATTATTATCATTATTATTATCATCATTATCATCATCATCGTTATAATCATCGTTATAATCATCGTTATAATCATCATTATAATCATTATAATCATTATTATCATTATTATTATCATCATTATCATCATCGTTATAATCATCGTTATAATCATCGTTATAATCAATCGTTATAATCATCATTATTATCAGTATTATATCATTATTATCATTATTACTATCATTACTATTATTATTATCATCATCATTATTATTATTATCATCATCATTATTGCATTATTATCATCATCATTATTGCATTATTATCATCATCATTATTGCATTATCATCATCATCATTATTGCATTATTATCATCATCATTATTGCATTATTATCATCATCATTATTGCATTATTATCATCATCATTGCATTGCATTATTATCATCATTATTGCATTATTATCATCATCATTATTGCATTATTATTATCATCATTATTGCATTATTATTATTATCACCATTATTATTATTATTATTATTATTATTATTATTATTATTATTATTATTATATCATTATTATCATCATTATCATCATTATCATATTATTATTATTATTATCATTATCATTATTATTATTAATATTATAATCATTATCTTTTTAATCATTATCATTATAAGCATTATCATTATAATCATTATCATTATAGTCATTATCATTATAATGATTATCATTATAATGATTATCATTATAATGATTATCATTATAATCATTATAATCATTATTATCATTATTATTATCATCATTATCATCATCATCGTTATAATCATCGTTATAATCATCGTTATAATCATCGTTATAATCATCATTATAATCATTATAATCATTATTATCATTATTATTATCATCATTATCATCATCGTTATAATCATCGTTATAATCATCGTTATAATCATCGTTATAATCATCATTATTATCAGTATTATCATTATTATCATTATTACTATCATTACTATTATTATTATCATCATCATTATTATTATTATCATCATCATTATTGCATTATTATCATCATCATTATTGCATTATTATCATCATCATTATTGCATTATCATCATCATCATTATTGCATTATTATCATCATCATTATTGCATTATTATCATCATTATTGCATTATTATCATCATCATTATTGCATTATTATCATCATTATTGCATTATTATCATCATCATTATTGCATTATTATTATCATCATTATTGCATTATTATTATTATCACCATTATTATTATTATTATTATTATTATTATTATTATTATTATTATTATTATTATTATTATTATTATTATTATTATTATTATTATTATTATTATTATTATTATTATTATTATTATTATTATTATTATTATTATTATTATTATATTTGGGCCAGTAATATATGAATCTGTATAGACTACTTCTACGGATCGAGTAGTTTTAACATTTCCGTATCTAAAGGGCATGCATTATAAAGTCATCCCTTGTCCACGGTATTTCTTGTGACCATTCCCCAGGGCAAGTGGACATGCAAATACTGCATTTAATTGAAATGACGAACTAAATTAAATCCAAAATGCCATCACACTGTTTTTGTCTTTGAATTTTGGTCATTTTACGAGTGAAAAGAGATTGTAGGAAGCTTCTAGAACTCGCCATTGTTTGTTAAATTGAAGGGAGCTTTGTAAACAAAAGACTGGTGACTATTTTCTCATCTTGCATCGGTCAAGCATCCTGTTATCGTCAATTGTTTCTATTCCCCCAATTCATGGCGTTAATTGATTGCATTGCACGATCCAGCCCTCTTTCATTTAAATATCGATCTACCGTACAAACAAAATCTTCAAATGAAACTGGAACTGAATACATACCTTGAATAATGATTTTTAAAAATTAGGTAATTCTATGGCAGGTAACAGTGTGTGAATCTTGTAAGGGACCATTACAGTCCAACTGTGTTTCCCGCCCTGACGTCTTCACGGCAGTGTTGCTGATGTGGATATTCAGTGGGAGGGGCCGCGCGAAATATCAAATCACGCGGTAGCAGAAATACAGCCGACAACATCGCAGCAATTTTAAACCTTACTAGCGGCGTCAAGAGCAGTGATTGGTTGTGGTAGACGTCCACCCCCAATTCAAGTATTTCCTTATTGGCAGCACAGAGCGAGTTTCTCCCCTTTACCCCTCGTGTTACTTAAAATGTCAGGGACGGATACCCAGCGGCTGGACTGTAGTTACTAACTACATCGATACTCGTCGAATACTTGTCGGATAACATTCGTGCTAGTGGCATGATTGCCAGCATGTTCATTCACATTTTTGTTATAATCAATAGCCATAAAATATATTCAGATTGGGTTAGGTAGCTTAAATTAGATTAAGTTAGTTAAATTAGATTAGATAGCTTAGATTAAATTAGGTAGTTTAGAATAGATTATGACGAAAGTTAAAAATTAAATTGTACCTGTTGGTAGGTGCCGTCGTCCTCAACTTTGTTAAGATATTGTATATAAAATTAACTGGAGCGCTTTCGGAAGTTATCTTCCATCTTCTGCAGGTTGAGTTTCCGCTATTTGCTGTGCATGGTGATGTTTACTCCAACTATTTGTAGCAGCAACTGACTTGTTTTTGACGATCTCGTATAATGGGTTTGACTGGGGTGCGTTCTCATTAAGAAGTGAGGTGTTGTTTGATTCCTTTGTAATTTCGAGGTAAATTCCTCTTTGAGACCGTAACACGCTACGTGGCCTAATACTTGCATCATGATGATGAAAAAGCATTCTTACCTTACTCACTGGCACTATCGAAACCTTAGGTTCATGGCCGCGCGGACATAAGCTCTCCATACATCCCTATCCTGAGCTAATGCTTTCCAATCATTCCCTATATAATCTACTTCCATCAAATCATAGTTAATGTTATTCTCCCACCTCATTTTTGGTCTACCAACTGGGCGTCTTCCCTCTGGCTTTCCTACAAGAAGCTTCCATGCACCTCTTTCATTCCCCATACGTTCAACATGTCTGCCCATCGCAGTCTACGAGACTTAACTGTTCTTATTATATCTGGCTTCCTATAAAGACCATGTAGTTCATTGTTATGTAGTCTTCTCCATTCACCTGTCTGTTCATCTCTCTTTGGTCCAAAAATTTTCCTAAGAACTTTATTCTCAAATACTTGTAATCTCCTTTCCTCCCTTAAAGTAAGAGTCCGTGTTTCGCACCCATATAATATAGCTGGTAGAATAATAGTTTTAGCCAGATATAATAAGAACAGTTAAGTCTCGTAGACTGCGATGGGCAGGACATGTTGCGCATATGGGGAATGAAACACGTGCATGGAAACTTCTTGTAGGAAAGCCAGAAGGAAAACGCCCAGTTGGTAGACCAAGAATGAGGTGGGAGAACAACATTAACTATGATTTGAGGGAAGTAGATTATACAGGGAATGATTGGAAAACATTAGCTCAGGATAGGGATGTATGGAGAGCTTATGTCCGCGCGGCCATGAACCTACAGGTTCGATAGTGCCAGTGAGTAAGTAAGTAAGTAAGTAAGAATAATAGTTTTATATATTTTCAGTTTAACGTTTTTTTGAAAGGAGTTGGGACATCGAGAGTCTCTGCAATGCATAATAGCACGCATTTCCAGAATTCAGCCTATGTTTAATTTCTTTGTGCATCTCATTCCTATTTGTGATTATTGTTCCTAGGTATTTGAATTCAGCCACTTCCTCAAAATTTCCCTCATTTGTCATTAGCTGTCCATTTCCAAATGAATTTCTACATGTGACCATATATTTAGTTTTATTGATACTTACTTCCAGTCCTAATTTCTTAGTGTTACTCAATAGTGTGTGCGTGTTGTTCTTTAGTATCTCCTCGCTATCGGCTAATAATACTACATCATCAGCATAAACTAACAACTTATTAATACCATTGAGTTGCAAGCTTTCCTCATTCTCTAAAGATTTAATGCCATGCTCTAGTATAAAATTAAATTATTCATAATTTGTTAACATGTCTGAAGAAGGTAAAGTGTATCCAAACAGCTGTCACTGAATTATATCTTAATAAATATGAAAATCGAATAAAAGGATGTTTCATTTTTATTTAATTTATATATAATATATTTATTTATGTATTTTTTGGGTAAAGGAAAAACTTTGTTAATAGTCTTTTTGTAATAAATGTTCTTAATTAAATTGTCTATAATTTAAGGTCATGGTTATTTTTGATAGCTAATTGCTTAATTTTCATACAAAGGCCCACTTTCCAATAATATATCCAAATATTTAAAAAGTTGAATATTAACGTGGCGTTTAAAACTAATAAAACTTTGCAAAATATAATAAACAACCATAAAACCAAAGTAAAAAAGGAACAATTATCAGGTGTAATTGAAGTGTGGCACATGTGACAATGTCTATATAGGACAAATTGGCAGACCTTTTATTTCTCGTATAAAGGAACACATGAGAGCATATAACAGACATTTAGATAATTCAAAGTATGCTGACCACCTATTCCAATACGATCATTGTTTTGATTCAAATTGTAAAGTTTTACACGTTTGTGACAAAGGGAAAAATTAGATCTTTTAGGAATATTAGAGATAAATAAACTTAAGAAAGGCTGTTAAATTCCCAACTAGATTTAAATGATTCGCCTCTTTTAAAGTTATAATAGAGATTGGTTATTAAAAAAATATTTGTTTACGTTCAGTTGCATATAGTTGTCACGTACTGGAGTTTATATATAACTAGCTATACCCGGCGTGCGCTGCTACGCCTAAATAAAAGAAATTAATGTTTTATGTTTAATTGAATAAGTAAAAGGAAACATAATTATAAATGTATAGTAAAGTAAAGTAAAGTGATCCCACAACAGACCCGGAGGTCCTTGGGGTAGTAGGAGGTTAAGGCTCCCAATTTTTCTAGACAATCGGCACTTTATGTCAGCCGGGTTGTCAGCCGGGTTGTCAGCCGGGTTGTCAGCCGGGTTGTCAGCCCTGCGTGACGGCCGCCTTTACCCCCAGAACAAGCGTCTGGTACTCATTTCCGTTAGAGGCTGAGTCGACCCCAGGGTCATGGTGCCACCAGAGGGTTTGGGTCAGTTTAAAAATCCTGACCCCAACTGCACTTGAACCCTCGACCCTCCGGCTTGTAGCTCAGTGCCTTAACCACTACGCTACGGCGTGCCCCCTAATTATAAATGTATATGGTAATTATTTTAAAATTATCCGGTGTTGCCCGGGAATCTATTTTTCTAGATCTTCTTGACATAAATTAGCTGAAATACGAAAATTAATGTGTTTTATGTTTAGTTAGATAAGTATAAGGGAACATTTATATCGTAATTAATTTTATATACCACGTGCTGTTTACCCGGCGTTGTCCGGGAATCTACTCATCCCAATCTTCTTGGCATAAATGAGCTGAAAGACAAAAATTAATATACTTCTTATGATTACTTGAATAAATAAAATGAAAAATAATTATAAATGTATATCGTAATTATTTTAAGATTCCCCGTGCTGATTACCCGATGTTGCCCGGGAATCTACTTATCTCGATATTCTTGGCATAAATGAGCTAAAAGGCAAAATTCGTTATTGTGAGTTATCCGTAAAAGAATAACCGCCATGTACTGCTACGCTTGCACAGGAATCTACGTACTTGCCTCGATCTTCTCGGTATCAATGAAAGACAAAAATGGTTATTGTGAGTTATCCGTAAGAGATAAATATATGCTGTCCCGGACTTTTATGTAGAGCTTTTCGCGATATTCAATTCTGTGTACATTAAATTTGTGTATTTGTTATGGTTTAGGCAGCGTAAGCCATTTAATCGTCCAAAAAGCTACATTTTTCACGTTTTCCTCTACAAAGGGCTATTTTTAAGGGTGTAAGAGTTGAGTATCACAACTCTCTTATAGCCTATGTTCATCCCGGGAATCTCCTGAACATTTTGTAAAAAGCCCCATCACAATCGGATCAACGTTATGGCCGCGCATAAAGTACGAACAAACAAACATTTTTATATATTAGATAACAAAATTCATTCACTTGTAATCATGTCTGAAGAAGGCACAAAGTACCGAAACAGCTGTTACTTATTTATATTGTAATAAATATGAAAATAATATAAAACTAAGTTTTGTTTTTATTTAATTAAATAGGTATGGATTTTCATCAAGTAAACGCCAAATCAATTGATTACGTAATATATTTTTTTACCGTTGCTCCAGACAAGGATAAGAAGACACTCCTTCATTCCGACGTCCAATCATTCAAAACTCCAGTAACAAAAGAGAAGCATATGATAATATAATGATGGCAACCAACCAGGGAATTAATCTTGCTAGATTTACCTCGACAGTGCGATAAACTTGGCAGCGAAAATGCAAATGTAAAGCGGATTTCCAACTAGCATTAATCTGACAAGATACTGGAGCGAACAAAAGCGCTAACTGGTGGAAAGAGACGTAACTTGTAATTAGTTTGCATGAAGAATCATCGGGGTGACTGTTTTTGATTTATCGCACCCTGCTAAGGGGAGGGGTGTATGTACCCTGAAAGAAATTAAATATGCGAATCCAATTCCAAGGGTTTAAGTACTTAATCAATCAAAGCGGTTTTTACACACAACGCCATGCGGAATGAACAAGCGACCACAGCTTATGGATTTTAATGTCAGATGGCGATACTATCGATAATATTAAGTTAAAAAGTGACATTTGTACTTCTATAGTATTACTAAGCCTTGATTTCTCAATGAATACATTTTCCCACCGGGACCAACATTGTTCAAATCAAAAACTGATTCAACGAAAATGCTTTACAATATGTGACGCGAAAAATGTTTCCAAGTTCCAATCATACACCAATCGCATGCGCCAACAAACGGGAAGCGGTTTGCACTATGGACAGCAGACAACATATGGATGATATTTAACGAGCCTAACGCAATATAAGAAGTTATAGGCCTATAGTATCCTGTTGGAGATCGGAATTCCTAAAAAGTTAGTTAAACTTATACGAATGTATCTAAATGGCACAAAGAGTAGGGTCCGTGTAGGCAAACAGTTTTCGAACATTTTTGAAATCCACAATGGGTTGAAGCAAGGAGATGCACTATCTCCTCTACTATTTAATTTTGTACTAGAGCATGCTATTAAATCTTTAGAGAATGAGGAAGGCCTACAATTCAATGGTATTAATAAGCTGTTAGTTTATGCTGATGATGTAGTACTATTGGCCGATAGCGAGGAGATACTAAAGAACAACACGCACACACTATTGAGTAACACTAAGAAATTGGGACTGGAAGTAAATATCAATAAAACTAAATATATGGTCACACGTAGAAATACATTATATAATGGAAATGGACAGCTGATGACAAATTAGGGAAATTTCGAGGAAGTGGCTGAATTCAAATGCCTAGGAACAATAATCACAAATAAGAATGAGATGCTCAAAGAAATTAAACATAGGCTCAATTCCGGAAATGAGTGCTATTATGCATTACTTTTGATATCCCAACTCCTTTCAAAAAAACGTTAAACAGAAAATATACAAAATTATTATTCTACCTATTATATGGATGCGAAACATGGACTCTTACTTTAAGGGAGGAAAGGAGATTACGAGTATTTGAGAATAAAGTACTTAGGAAATTTTTTGGACCAAAGAGAGATGAACAGACAGGTGAATGGAGATCACTACATAACAATGAACTACATGGTCTTTATAGGGAGCCAGATATAATAAGAACAGTTAAGTCTCGTAGACTGCGATGGGCAGGACATGTTGCACGTATGGGGAATGAAAGACGTGCATGGAAGCTTCTTGTAGGAAAAGCAGAAGGAAAACGCCCAGTTGGTAGACCAAGAATGAGGTGGGAGAATAACATTAACTATGATTTGATGGAAGTAGATTATACAGGAAATGATTGGAAAGCATTAGCTCAGGATAGGGATGTATGGAGAGCTTATGTCCGCGCGGCCATGAACCTACGGGTTCGATAGTGCCAGTTAGTAAGTAAGTAAGTAAGTAAAAGATAATGTTAATAGTTGATGTCAGAGAGATTAGAACACCTCAAAATTATGTTTACTTTGATAAAACATGTGTGTTGAAACAAGAGGCAAACGTTTAGTTCTCGCCAGCACTGACAGAGGCGCCACAGTATGATTTATTTCCCACGTGTGACAGAAACAATGCTTGACATTGACTGATGACGTACGGAATTACGTCACTTTCAACAAAAGACGATCTTCGAGATTTACCGAAACAATAATCTGTAAAAAGTATCATCACGCTTGATGGAATGAAACAATAAACATGGACCGAGCGAGTTGGAATAGACGGCAGCATTTACTCGTAAGATTAGTATATATTCGTAAAGTCCCGGATTCAAACCCTGGGACCGTCCAATCTAAAATACTTCCTCACGGCAATTGCTGGGTTGAAATTTCTTTACCAGGACCTATTTCATTATATTCAACATTTCATAACAGAATTAACACTGATATCAGTGAACTTTATCAGAAAATACATGACTGACTAACTGGCTAACTCATTGGTACAACCAAACCCAGAGGTTAAAGGCCTAATTATTTTATACGTGTGCATGTCACTGAACTCCTAAACGATTTTGATTTTTTTTTTTTTTGAGTGGGTCCCTGAATGGGTTAGATTCATAATTGGACCTGGTAGGTGGCGCTGCAATCGGGTTATAAGATTTGTTTTTACTTATTTTAATGTTTTTTAAGATGTTTTGCATATGAGACCACATAACCCCAGAATTTTACCCCCCCCACCACTCTCCAATATTTTTTAATGAAAAAAACTAATAATTGGACGTCAAGACCTTCTGAGAAGTTCATGAATAATTTAAGTTCTGAGAATAATTCGGGCAGGACAATATCTGTCGGGTCCAAATATATAATTATCACTAGGCCTAATAATTATGACTATAATTAACATTATCATAAGTAATACCACGAGTGATTTCCAATTTATCTAGAGAATTTGGAAATCAAGAGTGGCATTTGTTAGGACTATTTAACGAATAAAATTAAGCTGTTTACTCACAAATCATTATTTAACTATAGTTATTTTAAAATGTTCATATATTTAATGTAAACGGTGATGTTTGAAAACAAATGAGAAACGATCGGTACGCTTCATTTGCTTCTTTTGTTCGTCACTGCAAACAGATCATATTATTTATTGCCAAAGGAACGCAATATTGTAAGAATGCACTCTAGTGGAGAAAAAATGAAACATCAAACTGTATATTAATTAATTTCTGATGTCCTATCATGTACATATGACAATTATATTTTTCTGGGAAAAAATACATTTAAGAAAGTGCAAACAGTGGTTTCTTTTTTTTTTTTTTTTTGCGGTATAATCAATTGCTACAAATATTTTTATATTAGCTCCCGCATGCGGTATGTGTTGACTTCATGCACTATATATACAATCTGGTAGCCGTATTTCTTAGTGAGTCAGTCACTGCAAAATAATGCTATGACCTATTCATAATAGCCGTATTTCTTAGTGAGTCAGTCACTGCAAAATAATGCTATGACCTATTCATAATATTAAAAAGGAGGTGCTTTCTTTATTATGATAAACTTTAGTTGGTAAATTCTAGGCGAAACACGACTGTTATTGGTTGTAAATAAGAAAATCATTGTAACGTGATTGACCATTGACTCCCATTTGGGGCATGAGCTAAATAGTCATTAAAATTATTATTAATATTATTATTATTATTATTATCATCATTATTATTATCATTATTATTATTATTATTATCATCATCATTATCATCATCATCATCATCATCATCATCATCATCATCATCATTATTATTATTATTATTATTATTATTATTATTATTATTACATGGACACGTAAGAAGAATGCAGGATGAAAGATGACCAAACGCCATGAACAACATTCAATGAGGAAATTTGGTGTAACAGATGAAGACACAGAGGACAGAGAACGATGGAGAACTTTAATCAAGGGAAATTTGTGAAGGTGTATTACAAACTGATAGTCTATAAGTCCATAGTCATTTATGGTATTTTTTTAAACTCATGTTACTTATTCAGATTGGAGAAAAAAAAACTCAATGATAAGGTAAATTCTCAATGAATAAAAAAGTATTATTATTATTATTATTATTATTATTATTATCATCATCATCACTCTTTTTAAAATAGACACTTTAACAAAACTACTCCAGGACATTAAAAAGTAGTGACAAAAGTTTTACTGATATTTGTTGCATATTAATAATGTGTTCCCCGATCCATCATATTTGAGAACGTATATCAGAAACTGAAAGGGCTGAAAAGTCGACCTCAGAGATGATACATGATAACCAACCCCTTTCATCCCTTTCTCAATCCTTTCTAATTAATCCTTCACGCTCAAGGACTTCGCAGGATGTGACATTGACAAAGGATTTAGAGGTCACACGGGTTGGTAACAATTATAGTAGCGACACAAAAATTTCCATCATTGACTACCAACCTTTTTCATAGCTAACCCTTTCATTTTAACAAATTCCAATCCTTCCCCCGCCAGTAACGCCTCCTTTGGGTATTAAAATGTAATTAATCTTCAAACTCTCTTCTATATTCTTTCTACATATTAATCCACAAAATAAAATTTCAAATTGTACACGCGCGCATTCTGGTGGCAGTGATACTAAACTATATATGTGGATTAAAGGTGGCGTGGCGTACGGCGAGGGTTATCGTTAGTTTCGAAAATAAGGGGAGAAAGGGAGTGGGTGTAAAAGTTGGAATGGAGAAGGAATTAGGAGTGAAATGGATAAATAATGGAAGGGATAAATGGAACAGGCGGGCAGAAGACATCTTGTTGACGAGGTAATAATGAGCAAGGCCTCCTGATGCTAATATTTATGTGGGAAATTTTTTCTCCAATTTAAAACTGACTTAAAATTCTCACATACTTACCAATATACCAACTACTTACTTGATAAATTCGGGAAGTCCACGTAAATAATAGTGAATTTTGCATTAATTTTAACGCCTTAAAATCGCCTTCATAAAAATGTATAGTTACATCCTTTTCAAAATAGACCATTTGGGGACATGAATTCGAAAACTTGCTAACTCCAAAATATGACAAATTGAGTTAAACACAACATAGCTATGGTAATGTCTCAGGCTATTGTCTTGAATGACAAAAACTATAAATCATACTATTTCCCATATTCATTTACATACTTAAGTTCTAAACCATGCTATGTCCATGGACTTAATTTGATTTAGAATTCTATATATTATTCTACCAGTTATATTATATGGGTGCGAAACATGGACTCTTACTTTAAGGGAGGAAAGGAGATTACGAGTATTTGAGAATAAAGTTCTTAGGAATTTTTTTGGACCAAAGAGAGATGAACAGACAGGTGAATGGAGAAGACTACATAACAATGAACTACATGGTCTTTATAGGAAGCCAGATATAATAAGAACAGTTAAGTCCCGTAGACTGCGATGGGCAGGACATGTTGCGCGTATGGGGAATGAAAGACTTGCATGGAAACTTCTTGTAGGAAAGCCAGAAGGAAAACGCCCAGTTGGTAGACCAAGAATGAGGTGGGAGAACAACATTAACTATGATTTGAGGGAAGTAGATTATACAGGAAATGATTGGAAAGCATTAGCTCAGGATAGGGATGTATGGAGAGCTTATGTCCGCGCGGCCATGAACCTACGGGTTCGATAGTGCCAGTGAGTAAGTAAGTAAGTATATATATATATATATATATATATATGTCTTTCGACATTCCTGGTGTCCTCTCCTGGCATGGCGTACTTGTAACCCACTTCTGAAGTTGGGGCGCCTGGAAGGCGAGGTTACGTTGCCCCGATAATATGGGTGATGATGATGATGATGATGATGATGATAATGGTGCGCCAGGAGAGTCCCTAATCCTAAGCTTATAAGATTGCGATGGCCATATGATTTCGGGGACCGTTTGGGCCTTAAAGTTCTCCTGATATTTGTCTTACAGGTGACGAAAATCCCCGATAAAAACCTCACCCAGAAAAATTGTCCCGACTGGGGATCGAACCCGGGCCTAACTAACTCATTGACACTATCGAACCCGTAGGTTCATGGCCGCGCGGACATAAGCTCTCCATACATCTCTATCCTGAGCTAATATTTCCAATCATTCCCTGTATAATCTACTTCCCTCAAATCATAGTTAATGTTATTCTCCCACCTCATTCCTGGTCTACCCACTGGGCGTTTTCCCTCTTATTATTATTATTATTATTATTATTATTATTATTATTATTATTATTATTACTCAAATATGCACAGTGAATTTGTGAGAATAAAATGGAATGAAAACAAAAGGCTCTTTCTTCCCTCTCCCCTCTGAGAGATTATCACTTATCCCTTTCATTAAGGGCTGGAATTAGAAGTAAAGAATTTATCTGATGGAGTTACTTAACACGGGCAGCCATTTACATCGAGATGGAGCCAGATAAATGATTATGGTGACCTCGGTGAAAAGGGCTTTTGTGGTCAAGAAGGGCACAGATTGAATTAAGCAGTTCTCTCACCCTCACATTCTGCTACCTGCTGGACGCAATTTCAACTAAATGCCTGCACATAATCTCTCCAGTTACAAAGATGTACACTAAGTTCCAAAAGAAATATTATGATTGAAAATGTAACATATGAAAGACCGCTGTACTGGTTCAAATGATAGCATGTCTGCTTCCTCACTAACGGGCACGGGCTCGATACCCGGCGGGATTGAAAATTGTAATTCTAATTAAATTGAATTACAAAAACACCAAGATTATAAACTTGGAATATGCAGTCGAGAAATTTGGGATTTAGAGACGGATTTTTTTATTAGAAATCCCAGTCACACTCTGTGCAGTGAATGTTTGCAGTTTTCAAAACTTCGAAAAATATATTTTTTGGTAAAAACACGTAGATCTTGGAATATGCAGTTGGGAAATTTGGGATGTAGACCGGACTTTCTGCACTAGAAATCCAGGACACACTATGTAAGGTGAATTTTTGAAATGTTCAAAACTAGCAAAAATGTTGACTTTTTGATAAAAACACGAAGACACCTCATACTCGAGGCCAGGAGAGGTGGTGGTGTACAGTTTTCAATCGCTAGATTGTGTACCAGACTCCTGTATTAAATTGCAAACCGTTGTTGACAGTTCAGTACACAATTCAGCCATAAGGCGGGTAAAAGTTGTACTACATTTCCCCAATAAACGGAGTCTTATGTAGGCCTAAGTTTGTTTACAGTACAACTGGAATTTGGCTCGGAATTGCATAGACTATTCAACTCGTGCCCCAAATGGGAGTCAATGTCCAATCACGTCTCAATGAATTTTGTTTTACGTCCAATGACAGTCGTGTTTCACCTCGCTCCTTATCGAATTCTCTTCAACAGCTCCTCCTTTTGTGATAAAGAAAGTTCTTCCTTTTTAATATTCTGAACAGGTCAGAGCATTATTTTGCAGCGACTGACTCTCTAACAAATACATTGAATATTGCAAATAATGAACATATTCCTTCGAACCACACATTTGATAATTGTGTGATTAATAATTGTGTTTTTAAATAATGATTTTACTAAGTTGTTTCTAAAAAAAATTAATTAATAACCTATAATATTGGTTATAATATGTAGTTTGATGTGTTTCATTTGTTCTGCACTAGGGTGCATTCTTACAATATTGCGATCCTATTTTGTCAATAAATATAATGATGAAGTTGCATTGAACTTGAAACATAACCACAATTTATTTTTTTGTTTTCAAACATGGCCGTTTACATATATAAATATTTTAAAATATCGGTCACTATATTTAAATAATGATTTTTTTTAGTAAACAGCTTAATTTTATTCGTTAAATAGTCCTAACAAATGCCACTCTTTGTGACTCGTGAATTTATGGATGATTTGGAAATCACTCGTGACATAACTTACGATAAATACACGGAAATTAAACATTTCTCTCTCTCTCTCTCTCTCTCTCTCTCTCTCTATATATATATATATATATATATATATATATACACACACACACACACACACTGAAAACTGAATATGTTTAAGTATAGGCCTATAAGAACTAAACCTTAGATGGGTGTACGTCTTCGGAAACGGACCACAGCGAAAACTCTATGTATTTTATTATATAAGACCTAAACATGTGACTCGAACTTACCATTCCTTGATGATGGCATGTGGGATCATGCCGAAACGTCGGAATCAGTGGCCAGAGGCCGAACTTGAATCCAAGACGCGGAAAACCCAAGAAAACTTTCATATTCATATATATATATGTATATATATATTCTTCACAATGACATAGGAATTTATTATTAAAATCTTTAAGTGAAAGCATCTTCTACACGAAATATCAAAAAAATTCTGTAACTTTTGTAAAAATACATTTTTATTATTTTTTTTATATTCTAAAAAATATTTGTTGAAATGTAATATCTCCAACATGATTCATAATTGATGAAGGGTTAAAATTGTTTTATAATCCCCTCTCTTTTTTTTCGTTAAAAAAGTGTGCGCAAACATAACCTTAAAGTGATAAAGATCTCGTGAGAATGCATTTGTTCACGGTCGACGTTCAACTGTTGAATCAGTAATATTGTTACTTAAGTTAGAACCAGTGAACGTAATCTGATATTGTTTTGTTAACAAGAGCACAATCTCGTTCTTTGTAAGGCACGGCCTTCTCGATCCATCATCTGCCGACACAACTCCAGTAATTGAGTCAAGCGTCTTTTATTTCTGTCACTGAATCTTCTTCAAATGCACAGCGATCTAAGTGCAGTACTTAAAGCAATGGGAAGCGAGGAAACATAAAAGTTATATAAAATAATAATTATTTGCCATCATAAAATCCGGAGGTTCATGATCATGCGGAAATAAACTTTCCATACATCCCTGACCAGACGTCATTTCTCCAATCATCTCCCGTTAATTTGTATTATTTTTATTTATTTTTTGGGTTTATATTTATACTAGCTAATACCCGACATGCGCTGCTACGCCTAAATAAATGAATATTATTGTGCTTTTATGTTCAGTTGAATAAGTAAAAGGAAAAATAATTATAAATTTATATTTTTAGATACCCCGTGCTGCTTATCCGGCGTCGCCCGGGTTTCAACTTATCCCGATCTTCTTGACATAAATGAGCTGAAATGCGAAAATTAATGTGTTTTATGTTTAATAAAATAAGTATATGGAAAAATTTACATCGTAATTACTTTTAGATACCCCGTGCTGTCTACCCGGCGTTGTCCGGGAATCTACTCATCCCGATCTTCTTGGCATAAATGAGCTGAAAGACGAAAATTAACGTACTTCTTATGATTAGTTGAATAAGTATAATGAAAAATAATTATAAATGTATATCGTAATTATTTTAAGATATCCCGTGCTGATTACCCGGTGTTTACTGGGAATGTACTTATCTCGATCTTCTTGGCATAAATGAGTTAAAGGACAAAATTCGTTATATGCTGCTATGCTTGCACAGGAACCTTGTATCGATCTTCTTGGCATCAATGAAAGACAAAAATGGTTATTGTGAGTTATCCGTAAGAGATAAATATATGCTGTCGCTACTTTTTTGTAGAGCTTTTTTGAAATATTCAATTCTGTGTACTTGTTATGGTGTTTTTTTATTTGTTATGATTTAGGCAGTGTAAGCCATTTAAGCGTCCAAAGAACTACTTTTTTCACGTTTTCCAATACAAAGGGCGATTTTTAAGGGTGTAGGAGTTGAGTATCACAACTCTCGTATAGCCTATGTTCATCCCGGGAATCTCCTGAACATGTTGCAAAATGTCCCACCACAATCTGATCAACGGTATGGCCGCGCTTAAAGTACGAACAAACAAACAAACAAACTTAATATAAAATTATAGAATATTCACCGGAAAGGTCCGTCTCCTCAACTTACTTAATCATTTAACTGTAGCGCTTTCGGGACTTGTCTATAATTTTATATTAATTTTGAATAAACCTCAACGGAACACATCATGAATATTATAAAAGTAAACAAACAAACATTTTTATATATTAGATATCCTTACTATTATAAATCTCTCAAATCACGGTTAACGTTATTCTCCGTAACTACTGACTAACTAACTACTAGCACTATTGAACCCGTAGGTTCATGGCCGCGTGGACATAAGCAAGTTAATATTTTCCAATCACCCCTGTAAATCTACTTCCCTTAAATAATGATTAATGTTATTCTCCCACAACATTCCTGGTCTACCAACTGGCGTTTTACCTCTGGTTTTCCAACAAGAAGCTTGCATGCCCCTTTTTCATTCCCCATTCGTGCCACATGTCCTGCCCATCACAGTCTACGAGACTTAACTCTTCTTATTGGCCTATATCAGGTTTCCTATAAAGATCACGTAGCTCACTGATATGTTGTCTTATATAGTCTTCTCCATTATCTGATGTAAACACAAGATCACAACATAGTCTCTTGCTTAATATACCGCAACATAGGACATCACATCACTCCATGTCATATACCATCTTCACTTCTCGCAACTGGAATTCCCTACCACAAGAAATAAGGGGCTGCCGGACATTGGCATCTTTTAAAAGAAATCTAAATTTATATTTGCTCTAAACTCGATTTCATTATTATCCAGTGTAAGGTATATATATTAATTGGTGTTTCTCGTATAATATATCATATTTATATTATTATTATTATTATTATTATTATTATTACTATTATTATTATTATTATTATCGATTCATTATTGTTATTACCCTATAAAATGTTGTTTGTACATGACATTTACATTACTACATTTATTGTATCTTTAACTGTTTATAATTAGTATAGTGTATATCTATATTTGTCAAATATTTATTTGTATTTGTGCTGGTTGAGTGGAAGAGAGGGCCTTATGGCCTTAACTGTGCCAGAATAAATGAAGTATTATTATTATTATTATTATGATTATTATTATTATTATTATTATTATTATTATTATTATTATTATTATTATTATTATTATTATTATTATTATTATTATTATTATTATTATTATTATTATTATTATTATTATTATTATTATTATTATTATTATTATTATTATTATTATTATTATTATGTAATTCTCCCGTGGTCTTGGGGTAGATTTTTGCCTCGTATGCTGTGGGCCCGGTAGGAGTCAAGTTTTCTGGGAGAGATTTTCGGTGCATTTCATCACCTGTAAGATAAATATCAGTTAATTTTGAAGTCCAAATGGTATCTGAACATCATCTGGCCATCACTATCATACTTATCATATTTGCCCTGTCCAATGTGGATGAATCTCTTGCCTTAAATATTCGTGTTATCTCGGAGGTGGACATGGCATTGAGCCGATCACTCATTCAGGGAGACCCTCAGTGTCCTTGAGTGGTTAAAAGTATGTGTGTGGCCAGAGTTGAAAATCCTCTTCTGACAGCTTTTGTCCCTGCAAGGCCCATGTGGCATAGGGCATGGAAAATACCTAAAAGGGAGAGTTAAATAATAAAATTCGTACCTGAGAGCTCAGTCGTTCTCAACTAGGTTATAATTTTATAATACTGTGCCGCTTAGGGATCGTCTTTTGTTTCCCGTTGCTTCTATTAGCGTAGATCTGATTACCTCCAAGGTTATTAATTACAAAATTACTTGCCTCGGGCCCATAAAAGGCAAGGATTGATTCATCTTTCTTTCCAAGGCGTATTAACATAAATCAATAATGATTCTCAAACCCACAGAGTGACTGAAAATGATTGTTTTCACTATGATTATCAATCAGGAAAGCTAGACAGCAAAATAAAGGGAGCTGGAAATGATCTCCTAAGTGATTGAGTTTCCGTATAGGATTATACCAAACAGCTACGTGCACATAAATCAGATGGAACATTAATTATATAAAAAAAATGATATTTAATGCAAACAAGTAGTCTGAAGTAAAAACAAAATCAAGATAAACATTTGATCATTCAAGAACATAATATAAATAAATAAATGATAATACTTTTACAAGACAAAGGCCACACCATACCTCATACTACACTCATGCTAGCGTCCAAGCCAGGGTGGCTTCTTCCCTGGTCTACAGGACCAACTAAAACTGCGCCGCTTCTCGGCTTCAGACGACCTTGTCCATTTTAGAGTTCCAATCCCATCTCGGAATGGATCGATGAATAAATGAATGAATGAAGAATGATAACGTTCTGCCTGTGCACCACGTATATGAAGGTTCCGAGGTAGAGGGGAGATGCGCCGTAGGAACAGGGCACCAGGAGAGGTAAAGAGGGAGAGTGGGGGTAGATGCAAGGAGAAAGGAATATTGGTATAGTTCATGAATATCACAGTCTAGGGAGGATAACGACGCTGCAGTAATGAGCCGAAAAAACGCACTTTCGGTTCAATACATTGTAGACCTTTCGGAAGAACATATTCCATCTTCAGCTTATTAAAATGTATTGATATCTCAGGTACGCATTTCATTATACTAACTTTTATAGTATATGATGACTTCAACCTGTTTCGTAATGAATTTTAGAGGCATTAAAAGGGAGAGATTAAACTAAAATAAAGAAGGAGAGAGACAGAGAGATAAATTTCAATATACGTAACATTTTCTCGAAGTCAATAAATAGGAGAGAATATAAATTAAAACAGCAGCAATCAATAGTCTGTAACTCAGCCAGGTTTCATATTTTTATAACTAACTATCAAACCCGGAGATTGCTGGTAGACTTAAGCTCTCCATATACCCCTATCCTGAGATAATGTTTTTCAATCATATACTGTATAATTCACCTCTCTGAAAGCATGTTATTCTTAACCTGAACCTACCCACTGGGTGTTTTCCTTCCGGTTTTCTACAACGAATTTCGATACACCTTCTTCATTCCCCATTCGTGCCACATGTCCTGTCCATAGAGATATATGGGACTTACCATGCTTAAAGTTATTATTTCAACTCATCCTGACCTACACACTGGGAGCTTTTCTTCTGGTTTTCTTACAAGATGTTTCCATGCCTCTCTTTCATTCGCCATCCGTGACAATGTCCTGTCGTTTACAGTTTTAGAGATTAAAACGTTTTTACATATTTTGGCTGTCCGATTTAACAATGGGTTGAGACCGAAACAGGTCAGTAGGGCTATCAAATGAAAGGACGAAAAAGAAAAATATTAGGTCTATAAAAATATGTACACCTATGTTATTCAGTTTTGTTTTAGAGCCATCAAATATTTTGACGATAGAAAGACGTTACAACTCAATGGTATTTATAAGGCGTTGTATATCCTATGCTGATGATGTAGTGTTATTGGGCGAGAGAAGGGAAGTGCCCAATAGGTATATGCAATGACACTGAAGAACATGCTGATGGAGCTAAATGACAAGTGCAAGTAATAAAGATTTATTTATTTAGAATAGATTTATTTATCCTGGTGGAGTTAAGGCCATGTGGCCTTTTCTTCCAAACATATGTTACATATAAATACAAAAATTTACAATAATAATACATACTAAACAATTAATTATGTCAAATTGAATAATAATGAAAACCATGTATAATAATACAATAAAATTAAATTAATGATAGAATGAATACAGAAATGAATGACAGCTCGAATCTACTATACATAAAAAGAAAAGAAAGAAAAAAGTACAAAGAAAATAATAAAATATAATGAATTAATCTATCGTTTATTCCACAAGGCATTAGGTAAATATATTAACAAATCTTAAAACTATTTTTATTGAATAATGAAAAAACAAATTATTAATTTTCAAAAAGTAATATTAGTGAGTTGTTTCTGTTAGTAATTTTATTTTCAATTTGTTTCTGAAAGATGGTAAAGTTTGGCAGTCTCTGACATAGGGTGGAAGGGAATTCCATGTTCTATGGGATGAAGATAAATATAAATAAGACAAAAGCCATAATTATAGCAAGGAAACCAAGGAATATAAAAATGAGGATTAAAGTGAGGTCGTTGAACAAGTGGAGAGTTTATACTTGGGTTCTACTATCAGTAGTTACATATACTGCGGTCAAAAAGTAAAGCAGAGGATAGCAATGGCAAAAGAAGCTTTTAACAAGAAGAGAAACATTTTCTGCGGACCCATGGCAAAATAATTACGGAAGAGGCTAGTGAAGTGCTTTGTGTGGAGTATAGCATTGTATGGTTCAGAGACTTGGACATTACGACAGAATGAGGGAAAGCGACTGGAAGCTTTCGAGATGTGGATATGGAGAAGGATGGAACATATAAATTGGACAAACAAAATAAAAAATGAAGATGTGCTAGACAGAGTGGGTGAAGGAAGAACAATGCTGGAACTCATAAAGAAGAGGAAAAGAAATTGGATTGGCTACTGGCTAAGAAGAAACTGCCTGCTGACGGATGCCCTAGAAGGAATGGTCAACGGAAAGAAAGTTAGAGGCAGAAAAAGACATCAGATGATAGACAATATTAAAATAAATGGTTTGTATCCGGATGCAAAAAGGAAAGCTGAGTTAAAGATAGATTGGAGAATGCTGAGTTTGCAGTGAAAGACCTGCTCTTGGAGTCAACCTCTGGTTTCACCATTGGTATTTCTTAACCAATATGATTTATAGTTACGCTTATTTCCCTACAAATTTCGGGAGTGACATATGGTCTGCACTCGCCATAAGAGTCATCTAGTATCTATGTAACTAGGGTAAAACGTCAATTAAATTTTGCTCAGCGGCCTATTTTTTAGGCTTGAGGATCTTTTACGAGCCTGAAAATCTTCATTCTTGGCTTAAAATCCCTCCCGGAAGACTTGTCTCTTGGATTTTTCCTTCCTAAAAATCCATCGACCGCTGTCGCATTTGAACTCGTCCCTCGGGACTTCAGGCAAGAATCAAAAACAACTAGATCATCGCGGTATTAAATTATTCTTCTTTGTTTATTACAGAATGCAACTGTTATAAAATTATAGATTCATTGCTACCAACTCAACAATTCCACGAGTTTAAAGTGAAGACATAAACATAATTCTTAAGATTATCTGTGACAACTATCGTCTCTTTTAACAATTTATTTCCCTTGAACTTAAAATATTACATCTACTAGATCCAAGTATTCAAAAGAAATAAAAAAGAAAGGAATTTTGTTTGTAAAATCTCAACCGACTTATTTGATTAACTGCTCCTTTATCAAGACAAAATGGCGGTCGTAACAATCACCATGTGCTGCTAATGTCATTATTATTTTAGTGATGAGTCTAATGTTTTGTTTATTTTTAACAGTCGATAATTCAGTAGTTCTTGAACGGTATGTTAGATAGAGCCAGCTGTGCAGGTCTCAGATCAAGACATTTCTAATTTATTGTTATCGTTTCTTAAACATCTCTAAAGCCATTAACTCAATTTATTGGAACTAAAATAAAATACATTCAAGTATTATGATTATGGCTAAAATAAATGGGAAAATGTATTTTTTATTGGTCATCATCATCGGCCTCAAACTGTAACCTCCTTTCGTAAGGCCAATTCCAATTACGCTTCCAACCATCTATATCCTCTTTGTGGCTTTCTTCCTCTCAATTCCCCCCAAATTGTATCTCCTTTCTGGTAAGTTTCTCTTTATTTGGTTAATTCATCTCTCCAGTATTCTTCCTCGAGGCCGTTTTCCTTGTACCTTTAACAATACCTGTTGTATCTCTAATGATGACTGTTATACCTTCAACAATACCTGTTGTATCTCTAATGATATATCTTGTACCTATAACAATACATGTTAAATCTCTAATGATGTCTGTTGTACCTTTAACAATACATGTTGTATTTCTAATTATGTCTGTTGTAACTTTAACAATGCCAGTTGTATCTCTAATGATTCTGTTGTACCTTTAACAATACATGTTGTATTTCTAATGATGTCTATTGTACCTTTAACAACGCCAGTTGTATCTCTAATGATGTCTGTTGTACCTTTAACAATGCCTGTTGTATCTCTAATGATGTCTGTTGTACCTTTAACAATACCTGTTGTGTCTCTAATGATGTCTGTTGTACCTTTAACAATGCCTGTTGTATTTCTAATGATGTCTGCTGTACCTTTAACAATAATTATTGTCAATAACAATTGGGCGTTATTTGGCTTTAAAATCGATTAAAGCATGCATAGTTATACAATTTTTATGAATGACTAATCAGAATTGTAGATTATTGTGTGTTTTCGAAATCCTTAATTAAAAGGCAAGATTATTTTAATAAAAAGTTGGATATTTCCAATTTGTAGACTCAATGATGGCAGAAGCCTTGCGAGATTATGGATACACAGTTTAAGAGGAAGTTCATGGTGTGGCCACTAATGGAAGTAACAGACGAATAGATATTATTGCATTTAGACCATCTTCTAAAATTGGTATGATATTAGATCCGACAATCCATTTTGAGACTCATAGTGGCCAACTTGAGGAAGTTAACTGTGAAAAGAAAGCCATATATGAGCCAACAATTGACTATTGCAAAGATAAATACCAATTAGCTAGTGTAACTGTCACAGGATTGATGATCGGGGCAAGACGTACTATACCAGGATTCTTAGCTAAATTTTGGAATTCCTTAGATTTGGACAGGGTGTATCTTTTTAAAATTGCCTAGTGCAACATGGAGTAATACCATCAGGGATGAAGCTGAACGGGCAGGGATGAGTTGGAATGAAATTAAGGCATTGGCAAACAACAGAGTTCATTGGCGAGCTTTTATCAAGGCCCTATGCTTCCCAGTGGAGTGACCAGGACTACTACTACTACTACTACTACTACTACTACTACTACTACTACTATCTGAATTTCCTAAGTAGCACAATGTTTTAGTGCTTGTTTAAATCTTTGAATCTATCTGTTTGAATAATTTTGGGTCCATTTGAATTCTATGTCTTTCTGATCATGCTGCGTGAGCAGCTAATGCAGTTTATCTTTTTCCCATTTTTTTTTTTTTTTACATTTTTAATGTGTTCAAACCTACAAGAAAGCCAACCACTAATTCAACAGTCGAATACGAGCTGAAGATAGAAGGGAACTCTTCTGAAATATGTTCTCAGGAGTCAACAAATTACGAGATGAGATGTTAATTTCCGATTCTTTAATATTAATCATCATCAGCATCAAGCATTAGACCTTAAGGTCTGTTCCGAACTCATGTTAGGACTGGTCTTTACACCTTCTACTGGATCTTCCTATACTTCTTCGTCCCACTGATCTGTAGAGAAGAATCTGTTTCGGTACTATGTTGTTATCCATTCTATTGAAATGGTCCATCCATTCGTCTATGTATTGTGCAATTCTATCTAATATACCTTGAATATATTTAGTTCTGTTGGTACATCTTCATCTCGTTTCGGATCTGCTATTGTATAGATACCCACACTCAAAAAATAAATAAAAAGTAAAAAATCTTATTCTTCTGAAAGTACAAACCAATAATAACAATAAAATAATAATTATAGATGTAAAAAGACTACCAAAATAATTTACCCGAAATACTGATTCTCTAGCAAGAATTATTAAAACACAAATCCATAGTCTTCTTTTCTGAAGTTTATATTATTCTTCTTTCCGGTTTTTTGGTTAAAATCCAGTGTTCCATTCCATACAGTAGTGTTGGAACCGACAATGTTTTATAAAATTTTAAAAGTGTCTCTTTTCTAGTTCCCTTGAGACTTCTTTTTATGGTGCTACACATATAATTAAATGTATTAATTCCTTAATGATTATTAAATAAAACCTTATAATTTAACTTCCTCAAAATGCTTCTTCTACTTCCTCAAACAGGGATTAGGCTATTAAGCCTGTTTCGACTTCACATATTCTCCTACCAACGTTTCCGTGGTCTTCCCAAATCTCCTCTTCCTTCAGGTTTATAATCAAGAATTCTTCTACGAATACGACTGTAGCTCATTATTTCTAGGTGTTCAGTTCACTGATCTCTGTAATGGTGAATTCTTTCCTCTAATGATATCACATTTAATTATTTTCTTATATCCTCATTTTTAAATTAATCTAACCTGGACCAAGGAACAAGTCCTCCGGGAGAGACTTTGAGCCGTAGGTCCCGAGTCTGAAGATTATCAGGCTCGTAAAAGATCCTTAAGCCTGAATAAAGATACCTCTAAGCAAAATTTACCGATATCAATGTCCTAGGAATACCTTGGTTGCCTGTTAGATGTCTCATTGGGTCGGTGTGTTGACCGCATGCCATCCATGGCATCTACGAGCAAATAAGGTAACTAAAAATAACTTGGTTTAGTAACTCCTAACAAAGGAGAGACTAAGGCTCAACAATGGGCTACGTCATTATATATAGAAAAATGTAGATAGTGCAATACTTAACTGATCCAAAAAAAAATTCTGTAACTTGCAATTTGTTAATATTAGTTCGTGCCATGGTCCAAGTTTCTGATCCATATAGTAGAACTGGTGTTGCTATGACCGTATAGAACTTCAAATCCTAAAAATGATAATTACAAAAAAATTATCCTAATGGAAACCAAAAGAAAGTCGGACGATTGGATGGTGCTGGAACGGTCGAAAATTCCATTGCTGAAATTGTATAATAATAATAATAATAATAATAATAATAATAATAATAATAATAATAATAATAATAAAATAATAACAATAATATAATAATAATATTATTATTATATAATAATTATTTATTTATTTGTTTATATACAGAATTTTAATGATTACACATCTTTCTGTGCCTAAAGTTTTATTTTTCTTATCTACTCGTCTCTCTCCATCCAATCCATGTCCTCCAGTCCTCTTGCTCTCATTCCAGTTCTTATTTCCTGCATCCACGAGTTTCGAGGTCTTCCTCTCCTCCTTCTTCCAGGTGGACACCATTCCAATGTTTTCCTGGGTAATCTTTCTTCTCGCATTCGTCGTGCGTGCCCATACCAATTTAATTCCTTATACCGTATATAATCTACTATAATAATAATAATAATAATAATAATAATAATAATAATAATAATAATAATAATAATAATAATAATGCTTTATTTTAGCTTGCAGAGTTAAGGTCATAAGGCATTCTCTTCCTCTCGACCAGCGAATAGTAAAATTATACAAAAAATTGCATATTTATTACAATTTTAAGATATTATTAAAATACAGACTAAACAAAATACAATGGTGATGTGATCTAATACTAACAAAAACATGGAATGTACTGTATCTACAGTATTTCTGCCAGTCATTTTGCTTACATTACTGTTTCATTCCCAAATAACATTAAAAGCTTCGAGTCAATTAGACAAAATGAAAGATTAATAACCGTGTTACTTGTGCCGTTTTTGAACCGAGTGTGTGTATAAGAAGAAGCCACCCGCGCTCTATATAACAAAAATTCCCTTCTCTCTTTGTGCAGTGTCTGTTGTGATTAATTTTCTTTGGAAAGAGAGTTGTGAATGCCAGAGATACACCGTCACATAACATTAAGGGGATTCCCCTCCCTAACAGTTTTGTGGTACATTAATCAAAACGTGTAGACTGTCAAAAGAAACACTAATCCTGATGACCTGAAGTTATAGAGAACTCTATTCTATAATTTGTTCTTATTCCTTGACAAGCGCCACTTAATTCTATGATTAACTAACTCCATAGTACAACAATCTTCAATTAACTACTTGTTACAATTGTGTTCAGTTAGTCTTGTTAAATTTAACGTTTTGTTAAGAATTGTGACTGATGTCCGCCTCAAAATTCCGTCACGCAGAGAGCGTAAAGTAGACATATTATTCATAAAATTGAATATACTGTTGGTTTATGGAATGTATTTTGTTTAACTAAATCGTGTGTATCGAGTTTCTTTGCGAGAAAATAAACATGGCGGTTATCGGTAAGACTTTTAAATGTTGAGTTTCAGGTAAATCCTGGCCCCTAACGGTTGGATTTAGCTGATTAAAAACTACCTTTCTCAGTTTTTAATTAAATTTAAGGACTTTCGTTACAAAAAAAAATTGCGGCCGCTAGAGGGATTTTTTAAATTTTTGTTTCACTCTTACAGTCAAATTTTGCTGGCTAACGAACTGAATTCAAATACCTAGGAACAATAATCACAAATAGGAATGAGATGCACAAAGAAATTAAACATAGGCTCAATTCTGGAAATGTGTGCTATTATGTACTGCAGAGACTCTTGATGTCCCAACTTCTTTCAAAAAACGTTAAACTGAAAATATATAAAACTATTATTCCACCAGTTATATTATATGGGTGCGAAACATGGACTCTTACTTTGAGGGAGGAAAGGAGATTACAAGTATTTGAGAATAGAGT
Organism: Diploptera punctata; assembly: GCA_030220185.1. NCBI lineage: Eukaryota > Metazoa > Arthropoda > Insecta > Blattodea > Blaberidae > Diploptera > Diploptera punctata. Next base: position 44,752 of record JASPKZ010005717.1, read on the forward strand.
ACTTAGGGAAATTTCTGGACCAAAGAGAGATGAACAGACAGGTGAATGGAGAAGACTACTTAACAATGAACTACATGGTCTTTATAGGAAGCCAGATATAATAAGAACAGTTAAGTCTCGTAGACTGCGATGGGCAGGACATGTTGCACGTATGAGGAATGAAAGACTTGCATGGAAGCTTCTTGTAGGAAAGCCAGAGGGAAAACGCCCAGTTGGTAGACCAAGAATGAGGTGGGAGAATAACATTAACTATGATTTGAGGGAAGTAGATTATACAGGGAATGATTGGAAAGCATTAGGTCAGGATAGGGATGTATGGAGAGCTTATGTCCGCGCGGTCATGAACCTACGAGTTCGATAGTGCCAGTGAATGAGTAAGTAAGTAACGAAATCAACCATACGTTACTAATTGATTGCAAAATGTTGAGTTGGTTTCAAAAAACCAATAATTGCGGTAGCTACAGCGTTAACAGAACACACTCACATAAATTGGCCTATACTTATATACATACATACATACATTTGGTAAGGTAATTTTCGGATCTATGAAGATTTATATTGTTTTAATCTTTTCATCAAAAAAATCTTTGTATCTACATTCCTTCGGAAATAGCAAAAAATCATTAGACTATTTAATATCCAAAATAATACCTTTAAAAATAACAAAACGTCCATGATCCCTTCTTGAAATTCTTGTCGATCGCCTCCAAAAATCCTGTTATGCTGCTAACAGCTTGTTGGCTTGTTTTCTACCTACTGTCCAGGTTTCAGACCCATATATTAACAGAACTTGAAATATAGACACACTGTCCAAATTATTCTTCTCCGAGATCCTTCTCGTAGGTAATTCCGTCCGCCATTCTTCTCTTTAGGTATTTTAGCATTGTATATTTTTCAGTAGAATGAAGAGCTAGCCCATAGCTACAACCCCCAACCTGGAGGACCAGGTAATTTATAATCAAGGTTTTCTTCCTCTAGCCTTTAGTGAATGAACACTGAATTACAAGGCAGTAGCTGCTAGTTTTGGTTCGCCTCGGGTATTTCATTTCCCCAATACCACCCATATCTGGGAAGCATATCCCAGATATCCTATCCACCACCTGGGGATGCGCCCGATGAGGAACTAACAATCCCACAAAGGAATAATAATAATAATAATAATAATAATAATAATTTATAATAATTTATTATTATTAAATTATTCAGATATTTTGTCCCTTATTTTTGTAACACAAGTCCTGTAATCGATTCTCGCGATTCTTTCTTTAGATTGGATCAAAAGAAGGATTCATTCATATAGTTCAACCCTACTGAGATAAGAAGCAAGAAACTGATAATGCATAACATATACAAATATGATAACCATCTCTCGCAAACAGTGTAAAATGGTTCTGTCTGAGTTATTTTTTTGCGTGTGATTTGATGACGTATATGAAGAAGGAACTACACCATTTAACTTTCAGCATGTGAAGACGTGTCATTTTTATCCTTCATTAAAACATTTAAATTCTATACACCACTTAAACACGAGTGAAAATTACACACTTAAGTCATCTAGTGGAAGAATTATAAACTGTCAGCTTGAATCATTTGTTATTGGTTATAAGTGGTGGAAAGAAATGTGCGTTGGAGAGAGTATCCAATGTTAGAGCAGGGAAGGCGTCCAACATCAAATTATAATTATTAAACATAGCATTTAGCGAATTCCGCACGAATTTAGCTATTGAGATTGTTCTCATGAAAATATTTTTTCAAAAATATTTACAAAAATTCTTCGATCCTCGTTAGTAGACATTGAAACCATGACATAGTTTTAACATCTAAATATACAAGCGTTAATAATAATAATAATAATAATAATAATAATAATAATAATAATAATAATAATAATAATAATAATAATAATGCTTTATTTATTCTGGCAGAGTTAAGGTCATAAGGCCTTCTCTTCCACTCAACCACCACAAATACAAATAAATATTTGACAAATAAGCCTATAGACTACACTATACTAATTATAAACAGTTAAAGATACATTAAATATAGCAATGTAAATTTCATGTACAAACAACTTTTTATACGATAATAACAATAATAATACTACGATAATAATAATATAATGATAATAATAATAATAATATATAAATATGATAAATTATACGAGAAACACCAATTAATATACATATACCTTAAACTGGGTAATAATGAAGTCGAGGTTAGAGCAAATATAAATTTAGATTTCTTTTAAAAGATGTCAATGTCCGGCAGCCCCTTATTTCTTGTGGTAGGGAATTCCAGTTGCGAGAAGTGGAGATGGTATATGACATGGAGTGATGTGATGTCCTATGTTGCGGTATATTAAGCAATAGACTATGTTGTGATCTTGTGTTTAAGTTATGGTTTGAGGATAGATACTGGAAACGGGATGATAAATAATTGGGAATCGAGGTATGTAGGATCTTAAATATACAAGTGTTACTGCTATAAAGTAAATCCATCCATCGTAATTCTGCCCGAGGGCAGGTCCTTCACTACAATCATAACATTTTCATGCTATGCTTGCAGCTTTACTAGGGAATTGTAGTACGAGATGCCAATTTACATAATTCACAGGTAGGCCTATTTTTTGAAAACACGATTCTGAAAAGTGAACCAAATTTTTTTAGAAAACAAATGTCATAATGTAATCATTTACTTACCTCCCATTAGCTGTATTTTCCAGCTTCACTTTCTCCTTCAGATTGTAGAAAAATAATCAATTTAACAATTAACTTCGATGCATTAACAATATTATATTATATTCAACCTCAAACATCTCTTCCAACAATACATAATAATTCTACCGTTGATTTATTTAAATTTAATTCGATTTATTTTTACGTCATGCGTCTACAATCGATAAAATAGCGACGGTGGCGCAGTCTTAAGATGTCCCGAGTACTACGTGGCCAAAAAATTAAAAAAAAAAACATTGCGTCCAAATCTCCCTATAATTATTCACTGGCCTGGTCAGGAGGGTGAGAGTAACAAATGGAATAAGTAGCTTTGCTAGATCGAACATTTTCCTACTTTCGAGAAGTTTTGGCGCTATAATAAATCAATACTAATAAAATTAATTGTTAAAACCGTTGAGGTGTATAGTCATAAAATAAAACAAGTTAAAATATACCTTCTTAGGTAAGATCCGTCGTCCTCAGCTTATAAAATATATATTTTATATGCCTGTAGGCCTTTCAGAACATCCGTTCCATCTTCAGCAGGTCCTTCTTCGCTATATTATCTGATATGATATTATGGAAATTATCAAGGAAATAGACAAGCTTTTTATAAATGAAAGCACTCCCAGACTAAACAACCCACTATACGATATCGTCAGGAAGAAGCTTTAGTCACGACATCACCATATTAGGACCAGCAGCATCAACCATCATATCAGATAATGTAGCGAAGGACCTGCTGAAGATGGAACGGATGTTCTGAAAGGCCTACAGACACAAAGAATACATATTTTATATGCTGAGGACGACGGTTCTTACCTAAAAAGCTATAGTAAACGTTTTGACGTCATAGGAGTTTCGAGATATAGAAGTATATATCTAATGAAACCAGAAATAATAGAAGTACACATGAAGCTGTCTCTCAGGGTGAAGTGAAGTAAGATATTGGATAGATGTCAGGTGGCAGGTTTGTTTGCGGTGTCACGTGATTTTGTCAAGCAGCTTGATTAGCAGAGCCCTCTAGTGGCTGACTTTTTCATTTATCTCTTTGTGACTTACAATACAAGACTCGTGTTGTAATTAGTTTGCTCCTTTCTTCCCTCATCACAAGACACAATGAAGGAGAAAATCTTGTCTCTTCAAACTATACCAAGTTATCTGAAAGTTGATACTTCCAACCAAACACCAGCGGCAGCAAAAACAGCAAGAGTAACAACACCAATAGATTAATTCCGAGCTAATTTCCAGTTGTACAGCAATCAAACTTGCATAAGGTATTACTTCGCCGATCCCTTCTATTGAGAGAACCGTGGTGCTACTTTTACGAGCCACGTGACTGAATTTGTGTACGGGACTGTCATCGATAGAAATATTGTTCTTGAGCAACATCGTATTTTACGGGAAATAAGACTGAATTCAAAGTATTTAATGACATGGTACCAATAATTAGGAACTTCCATTTCTTATTTATTTATGACAAAAATGTTATATGTATATATATATATATATATATATATATATATATACAGAGAGAAAGAGAGACTCGGGTTCAAATCCCGACTCAAGCATTCATTTTTCTTTTCATATTATATATATATATATATATATATATATATATATGGGTCTTCCTAATTAGGTGTTTACACTTTTTCATTGTGTCGATAGATATCCTTTATTTGCAATTTCATTACGAGCAGAATATATGCTCTATGCTGACTCACCTGTAAATTATGCTGTTATTTTCACCACATCGCCAATGGCTAATAACGTATATTTTTCAGTAAACTGTTTGAAAACATTCAATATATTTTCTTCTCCGCTATTAAAATTGTTTATTTTCCAATGTTTTAAGAAATTCTACAGAAAGCGGCCATTTTGAAACAATTAAAATCCCAAAGTATCCTGCATTACGAAATATTCGGTGTTCAGCGGAGTAATAACGAACTATTTTTTATGTATTTTATTTTACGTACCAGGTTTCACAATGTTTCACATTTCCTGCACCAAATGAATCTATTGCAATTTTCCTCCACATGTCTGTCATTCCAATTTCCATCGTCCAATCCTTTTTCCCCTCAAAAGCTATCAATCCACGTTGTTTTTGGCCATTCTCTTCTTCTTCTACCAACTGACACCCATTATGGTATTCTTCTTGGGAATCTGCATTCTGTCATTCTTTTTATTTTCCTAAATAGAATTTAGGCCGGTATTCAAGAACCAAGCTCTCTAGGCCATGCCATCTCCGTCTTCCGTAAAGCTGAGGCTCTCATCTTTCAATTGTTCCCGGAAACTTTTTTTTTAATAAATATCTTGTTAGCACATGATGTTGAATAGAGTGAGCCAGTTAGAGTAGGTTCTGCATGACCCACATAATTAATCACAGAGACAGACTGGAAGTTGCTCTTCGAGGAAAACATGGTTCTTGAATTGTTCTATATTGCTGCCCAAATAATTTTAATAAACCGGCGTGAGAAACCTGGTTCAATTTAATGGTCCCAATTAGGTAAGAGCAATGTGAACCCATACAGCAATTAAAAAATTACACTGAGCAACGAAAAATAAACTCTTTTTTTTTGTCTCAGAAAGACAAATATGTGATTCTGATAGTATTTTTTCTCCTGAATTCAAATACCGGGTGCGGCAGCATAACTTCCTTTTTTAAAATGTGCGCCATTTAGTCGGTTGATGTCGTAGCGGAGCGCTAGTGGTCTCGTTCGAGAGGGGGGACTATAAAGTTTTGTCCTGACACAGTTCAGTCGCCATCATGCGTTGGAACAGTGAGGAGCGTGCGTTTGCCATTGAGGCCTACTTTTCGAGCGGATGTTCTGTGATCGCAACCCGGCGCGCCTTTCGGAATCGCTTTAATTTAGCCCCGTTGGCCCCTGTCCCGGACCGGAAATCAATTGTTACGTGGGTCACTACGTTCAGACAAACTGCAAGTGCGACAAGACGAAGAACTGGAGTCCCTCGGCCGATTAGATCACCTGAGAACATTGAGGTAGTGAGAGCTTCAATGTTGCGATCACCACGGCGTTCTGCGCGCAAACATGCGTCTGGCCCCCTTGGGGAAAATGAAACAGAGCTTTTTCCGATCGTTCTGTAAGGCGAATACTTCATGATGATCCTTCATTTTCCATCCATACAAGATGTCAATTGTGCAGGAAACTTCTGAACGTGCCTTCAATTCTCGGAGGAACGCGTGTGAGGGTTCTTCCTGGAAGAACTTCCTGAGGACGCCTAATTGTTTTGTTTAGTGATGAAGCCCATTTTCATTTGTGTGGATCCGTCAACAAACAAAACATTCGCTACTGGGCTGACACCAATCATGCCACAATTGCATCAAAGGCCTTTGCATTCACCTAAAGTCACAGTGTGGTGTGCCATTTCCTCAAGTGGAATTATTTGGTCCCTGGTTCTTTGAGGAAAATGAAGTCACAGTGACAGTGAATTCGGACCGGTATGTAAACATGTTACGGGAATTTTTTTTTCCTTCCTTTTTTCCCACGGCTAGATGCGTTGGACTGAGTGGACACTTGGTTCCAACAAGACGGTGCAAGACGGCACACGACTTCAAGAGCATCGATTACTGTTTTGAGGGAACACATCCCAGAGCGCCTTATCTCAATTAGGGGCGATTTGAAGTGGCCGGCCCGCTCTCCCGATTGGACCCCTTGTTGATTTTTTTTTCTATGGGGTTTTATTTAAATCCCGTGTTTTAATGTGAACCGTCCAAGGACCCGACAAGATTTGAAGACCAACATCCAGGAAGAAATTGCCAACATAACGCCAGCTATGCTGGCAGGAGTCATGACAAACGCCAGAAATCGGTTTACTCAGTGTATGGAGAATGGGGGACGTCAACCTACCTGATTTGATCTTCAAAACTGAGTAAAACAAAACTTTATGTATGTGCCTATATTATAAAAAACGAATAAAAATTTTCTGATTCATACAATGCATTTTATTAAGTTTTAAAAAAAGGAAGTTATGCTGCCGCACCCTGTATGATATCGGTTTTTCTCCATCACGCAAGGTTTCCGAGAGACAGGAATTTATAATTTCAAACACTTTAATATTTTCTATATTCGTAACTACACAATATTGGAACATTCGAACTCATCTAGAAAGTAAGAAATGGCGATTTTCTGTCATATTTCGCTTGTGGAGGATCTCTCTTGATGGTCCAACAATAATCGGCCAGCATATTAGGATTAGATTTGCCTTGATATCTCTTTTCCATAGCTGAAATCATATGAGTTAGCTCATTTGGTTTTATTTTACAATGGACAAATGGACGTAAAAACGTAAATTCTCAACTTGATTTGAATGAATCCCCTTTGTTAAATTTAAAAATTTAAATAAATATTGTTGTATTGTTGCTTAGATCAGTTGGAACACAATTCATAATTTGTTAACATGTCTGAAGAAGGTACAGTGTACCGAAACAGCTGTCACTGATTTATATAACAAATATGAAAATCAAATAAAACTACGTTTTATTTTTATTTAATTAGTAAAAACGTTTATTAAAAAAACAATTATTTAAATCCATTAATTGAAATTGAAATAAAAAAACTGTGGGTGATGGAGAAATTCCGAATACATATTTGAAAAAACGATAACAAATTGCATTAAGTACAACTATTGGTACTCATGAGACAAAAATCATGTTGACCAGTGTTAGCAAGCAGAACCGATAACGGCTCCAAAATCGGCACAGTGTTGCCCTCACTTACAATACAAGAACAAAAATTCGCCAATTTAAAGAATGAAATTGTACTGAAAAAAAATGTGTTGAATTCGTCAGCTTTCAGATGAAAGGGATGCGAGGGTTAGACACCGTGTAATGAAGAGGGGATGATGATGGATTTTCTGACTACCGAGTTTGAACGTTTTCTTGCTTGACATTATGCAAATGAACTGAGAATTGATCAAATGTCTTTATTAACTTTATCTCTATCCGAACAAATGAACGTCTTACTGTAAAATCAGGAGGCTTAGAAATTACTATCTTACGCTAAAATACACATTTAGTGAATTCCAAAGGAATGCAGATATGAAGGTTGTGCACAAGAAAAGAGTTTTCTTCATATATTCACCAATTATATACACTAAACACTGGAAAGACAATATATATTTCAAAAAACGTTAAACTGAAAATATATAAAAATATTATTGTACCAGTTATATTATATGGATGCGAAACATGGACTCTTACTTTAAGAGAGGAAAGAAGATTACAAGTATTTGAGAATAAAGTACTTAGGAACATTTTTGGACCAAAGAGAGATGAACAGACAGGTGAATGTACTTAACAATGAACTACATGGTCTTTATAGGAAGCCAGATATAATAAGAACAGTTAAGTCTCGTAGACTGCGATGAGCAGGACATGTTGCACGTATGGGGAATGGGAGACTTGCATGGAAGCTTCTTGTAGGAAAGCCAGAGGGAAAACGCCCAGTTGATAGACCAAGAATGAGGTGGGAGAACAACATTAACTATGATTTGAGGGAAGTAGATTATACAGGGAATGATTGGAAAGCATTAGCTCAGGATAGGGATGTATGGAGAGCTTATGTCCATGCGGCATGAACCTACGGGTTTGATAGTGCCAGTGAGTAAGTAAGTAAGTAAGTAAGTATATATATATATATATATATATATATATATATATATATACTTTTCAAGCTTCTGAATTCCTACATTCCTACTTACCTGGCGGGGCGTCCAGATTTGAGAAGTTATCCTCTTATCACAATATTGACGCTAGATCACAAGATAACAGTCTGCTAACAATTCCTCTTCATAGCACTTCCTCTTATTCTACTTCCTTCACAATAGCTTCTGCCCGCTCCTGGAATTTCCTTTCTCAAGATATCAGGTGTTGCCGCACACTTGGCACTTTTAAGTCACGCTTATACAGTTACCTGTTGTCCAATAATTAATTTTTCTCTATATTTAAATTTATACTATGTCATTAATAATTTTCTCTTGTTTTTTATACATCTTGTACATACTCGTATTATATATTTAATTCGTTAAATTTAGAGTAAATCAAAATACATTATAAATATTAATTGTATTGTATTTATAACATGTAATCGTTTATGTATATTGTAATTTAGATGTAAGACTATTTTTTTGTATTTTTTAAAACCTGGTTGAGTGGCAGACAAGGCCTTAAGACCTTAACTGTACCAGGTAAAATAAAGCTATTATTATTATTATTATATTATTATTATTATTATTATTATTATTATTATTATTATTATTATTATTATTATTGATGACCAAATAATAATAGCAAATTCCGAAGATAATCTACAGAAAGGTCTGTATGAACTTAACAAAATTACAGAAGAATATGGATTAAAGATATCTACAGAAAAAACAAAAATTATGGCATTTCAAGGTGTAGATCCTGTCAGAAGTAAAATTGTACTGGACAATAAAATTTTGGAGCAGGTGAATAATTTTACATATCTAGGATGCAATATCTCATATGAAGAAGAAAAGGATGTAAATGCAAAAATATCTAAATTTTTAAGAATTTTAGGGTTAATAAATTCTATCTTCAAGCCACAGTTAGTCCAAAAGCATTCAAGACTGAAAGTGTATAAAACACTGGCTCTTCCAACTCTTTTGTATGGTAGCGAAGTATGGACGTTGAAACAGAAGGATATACAGAGACTTAGATCTGCTGAAATGAGATATCTTCGGAGGACTGCAGGATACACACTACTAGATCACAAAAATAATGAAGACATCTTAGAAGAATTACACATGGAATCTTTAGAAAACAAAATTTCTGATTATAAGTCAAGATGGATGCAACATGTTCATCGAATGGAAGATCACAGAATTCCCAAACAAATGTTAAGATATCAACCTGCAGGAAGAAGAAGACCAGGACGTCCACTCAAAAGACTTTTGGATGGTGTTTCTCTTGAGGCCGAAACAGGTCAACAAATGGCCTAAATTCGTGAATGTACTATGATGATGATGATGATGATGATGATGATGATGATGATTATTATTATTATATATATATAATATATATATATATATATATATATAAAGGGTGTTGCAAAAAATACCGACAACGGAGGTGAGGTGGTATATCAAGATATGTTGATAATTTTAATAAAGTACCTATGTGCGGAAATGATGCGTTTCACTCTATGAGTAACTAATTTCACAAGAGTTCCGTTAGTTGAATTTCAAGACTCAATACTTGACAATACTGTCGCAGTCACGTCAAGTTTTCAAAAGATAAGTTCTACACCTCCCATCCCATTGCAGAACGTAGATCAACGGTGTAGTGATTGGCACACACGTTCAAATACGCCTGGCCCCGTTTGAATCATTTCCGCAGCAGCGCGGATTCGGGCTATACTCCATACGTGACACTGCTGGAGTCTGATAAACATACTGTTTCATGTCGCCCCACAAAAAGTAGTCGAAAGGGTTAAGATCAGGTGATCTCGGAGGTCATGGGACTGGTCCCACTCTTCCAATCCATCGACCTGGATACGTGGTATTCAATAGTCTCCTCACATTGACATCGAAGTGAGCTGGAGCTCCGTCATGTTGCAGCCACATTCCGTTGCGAAGCCACGTATCACAGGCTCCGTACATATGAGGTGTTTTCACGTAATCAGTCACCAAATTCTTTGAACTAACACTGATCTTGCGACATAATTAACTAGTCATAGTGGGGAAAACGCATCATTTCCGAACATGGGTACCTTATTACAAATTATCAACATATCTCAATATAGTCCACCGCTGTGATCTCGAGATGGCGTGCTGCCTTGTCACGCAGCGGGCCCGGGTTCGATCCCCGGTCGGGGCAGTTTTTCTGGGTGAGGTTTCTATCGGGGGTTTTCCTCGCCTGTAAGACAAATGTCAGGAAAACTTTAAGGCACAAACGGTCCTCGAAATCATATGGCCATCATCATCATCATCCTTATCATTATCATCATTATCATCATCATCATCCTTCACCGGTGTGGAAAGCAACGGGAAGCTACCACACCTACAATTCCCTAGTAAAGCTGCAAGCATTAGCATGAAAATGCTATGATTGCAGTGAAGAACCTACCTTCGGGCAGAATTACTATGGACGGATCTCAATATACTACCTCACCTCCGATGTAGGTGCTTTTTGCGACATTCTGTATATATATATGTCTATATGATTAAGAACGTTTTCTTAGTTTTTCGCGTCATGATTTCAAAGTCGGCTCCTGGCCACTAATTCCGACGTTTCTGCATGATCCAACATGTATTATCAAGGAATTGTTATCATTGACCAGAGGCCGACCTTGAATCATGACGCGGAAAACCCAAGAAACTTTTTTAATCATACTTATATCTGCGAAAATATACAATATAACAATATATTGCTACGTGTCGCGCATAGCGACGTTAGAATTGCGCGGGCGAGTCGCCTATGGCGGATTAGATGACCCGAACAGGTAGCGAATTGTCTGGACTGTCTTGCCAGACGGTTCTACAGGTGTCTCTCTCCTCTTTGGAGAAGGATCCATTTCTACAGGATTCTGGGCATCGAAATGCCTAGAAACTGTTTCTGGAGATTTCCTCGCTCCTTATAAAAAGGATCAGAGGCGAGACCCCATTCAATTTGCGACAGCGAGTCCTATGGTGAAAAGTGTGACGATAAGTTGTGGATAATTTATTTATCAGTGAGTGGAAATTGTTCTGATATAACAATTAAAAGAAGATTATTTCGGGAATTGTAATTGTAAATAGTAGTTTACAGATAATCTTGAAAAATTAAATAAAGTGTTTAAGTGAAATGTTTAATAAATGCATTATGCTTTTTACGCCTAAATAACATAGAAGGAAAATCAAGGCTATCACGACACAATATATACAGAGTGCGACATAACTCAATTAACCACTGCACATTGTTGCAAGGGAAAAAATCAAATTGCTTGAAACTGGGGTTTGAATACGGGACCGTCAGGATAAAATCAAATTGCTTTAAACTGGGGTTTGAATACGGGACCTTCAAAATATAATCTCAAACATTACTAAAGTAGTGTTTGGAGGTCCAGTATTCAAATGCCAGTTTCAACAAATTTGATTGTTTTTCCTTGCAACCATGTGCAGTGGTAAACGGACTTTTGCCACATCCTTTATATACAGAGTATCTCAAATTGATATACACTTTTTGAAACGTTATTTTTCAGCAACGAAATGAGACAGAAATAATATTTTTGTTGTGTTGTATTCCTTAAACTTCTTTAACCTGCATGTTCAAAATGTCCACCTTCTGCCTCAGTACACTCCTGACAACGATGTTGAACAGAGCGACATATCGCCTGGATTGTTCCTAATGGAATTTCATTGATAGAATGTTCAATATGATCTCTCAGTTCCACCAGTGTTTGTGGCTTTGTGGAGTAGGTTATGAGGTGTTCTTTAAAGTTCCTCAAAGGTAGAAGTCTAGAGGGGTTAAATCGGGAGATCAAGGAGGGAACTCCGTAGCACTTCCTCTTCGCACTATCCATCTAAAGGAATGTGCGATCGAGAAAATTGCTCACATCGTGGAGGTGGAGCCCCGTCTTGTTGGAAGTAAACCTCATTTTCATTCTCAAAGAGATGGAATCATGATTTTCCAACATTTCCAGGTAGGCCTGACCTGTGACAGTCTCGTCGAAGAAATAGGCCTGTGGCCCAATTAATATTATTTATTGAATCTCCAAACATTTTGAAACCCTATTTCGCTACAAAGACATATTAGGGTTAAAGCTTATTATAACAATATTATATTATATAGGCCTATTGTAAAACAGATATATTAACCTGGTTTTGAATGAGTGTTATGAATTATATAAATTGTCTATAAGAGTCATGGCAAAATATTACATATTTTTATAAATGTGGGTGTTATGAATTTCATAAAGTATTTATAATAATTTTAGTTCTTAAAAATCACTAAAAATTAGATAAAACACACTACTTGAAAACATTATTATACGCTGATGACCAGGTAATAATAGCAAATACGGAAGACAAACTTCAAAGGAATATTTTTAAACTACATAATATATGTCAACAATATAATATCAAAATATCCATAGAAAAAACTAAGGTAATGGCATTCCAAGGGAAAAATCAAATCAGATCCAAAATAGTAATAGGAAACAAAATTATAGAACAGGTGAACCATCTCAATTATCTAGGATGTGACATTTCATTTAATTATGATAATGATATAACTAATAAACTAGCAAAATTCCAGGGAATATGTGGTACGATAAAACGATCACTAAATAATAAAACAACAAGAGAGACCCAATTGAAATTTTATAAAATGTTGGCAGTACCGGTACTGCTCTATGGATCAGAAGCCTGGATACATAAAAAACAAGATCTAAGTAGGATAACGGCGGCAGAAATGAAATATTTGAGATCTGTTAAAGGGTGCACTAAGGAAGACAGAATCAAGCACACAGAAATAAGACAGGAACTTGAAATATTTGCAATAACTGATAAAATAGATACATATAGACACAAATGGAAGCAACACATATACAGAATGAATGAAGATAGATATCCAAAACAAATAACAAAATACAAACCTAAAGGCACCCGAGATGTGGGCAGACCTAGAAAGAGATGGGCTAAAGTCGGAACGGGTCAACAGACCTAATCCATGAATGCAGATGATGATGATGAAAAATCACTTCACACATTGAGGAAAAAGCCTCATCATCGTTTACAATTAGTTTCAACGCTTCGCTTTGCGACCCAATTAATCCTCTGGAAAACAGACCACACCACACCGCTACTCCTGGAAAAATTTACGGCCTTTTCTTCAACAATGTTTGTGTTTTCGTTAGATCATTACACACAATTATACCGATTATTCGGCCCATTAAATTCAAATGTGCTCAGTAACCAGTTACGTTCATCGAATCATAATTTCACCGCCATGTTTGTTTATAAACATACGAAGGTCGATGAACATGTTGCTATGCTTTTCCAGTACCTTCTGGATCATACACAATAGAAATTGTATTTGTCTCATTTCGTTGGTGAGAAATACCGGTTCAAAGAGTGTATGCAACAATTTGAGATACTCTAATTATAGTATGGAGGTAATAGAAGTGTTGTTGGATTTCTTAGATTGACATGATTGTTTATCTAAGCATTTGCACAGAACTGGAATTATCTCTTCCCCAATTTCGTCGCTTCAAGAATGTAAAAAAAAATAAAATAATTACACTGAGCAACAAAAAGAAACTTTTTTTTTGTCTCAGAAAGAAAAACATGTGATTCTGACAGTATTTTTTCTCCTGAATTCAAATATGATATCGGTTTTTCTCTATCACGCGAGGTTTCCGAGAGACGCAAACACTTTAATATTTTCTACATTCGTAACTACACAATATTCGAACATTCGGACGCATCTAGAAAGTAAGAAATGACAATTTTCTGCTATATTTAGCCTCTTGATGGTCCAACAATAATCGGCCAGCATATTAGGATTCCATTTGCCTTGATATCTCTTTTCCATAGCTGAAACCATTTGAGTTAGCTCATTTGGTTTTATTTTACAATGGACAAATGGACGAAAATACGTTTATTAAAAAATAATTATTTAAATACATTAATTGAAATTGAAATAAAAAAACTGTGGGTGATGGAGAAATTCCAAATACATATTTGAAAAGCGATAAAAAAACTGCATTAAGGGTCAATTTCACCAACAGAGGTAACTGTATTACGCCAGTTTTCCCTGTGTATAATGCATAGCTTAAACTGGCGTAATACAGTTATCTCTGTTGGTGAAACCGACCCTAAGTACAACATTGGTACTCATGAGACAAAAATCATGTTGACCAGTGTTATTTAATAACAAGAAACGAAAATTCATAAAATGTTCTATACTTTGTGTCACTCTTGCACATACAATGTGGTTTTTAGCGTATCCGCAATAACCGACAAATCGGGGGATGTTTTATAACGAAAACCAAACCTCCCTCTGGTCACATGTAATGTCTCTTTTCGATTTACAAAATTGTCGATATTGTTCTGTTGTTTGCCATATTATTCTTCTGTCCATGCTGTTAGTACGGCAATTCCTGCCACATACAATCAAGAATAATAATGCCACAGGAGTTTCCAATTTGTCAATAATTTTCACGACTGAAGCCTAGCGACGGAACTGAATTGCCCAAAGAGACTAACACCAGCGTCGTATTTTAAAAGACTATTTAACTAAAAAAAACTGAAAATCTATTTAGAAAATTAAATGTTTTAAAATTTGTTGATTAATTCCAATTCGTTCCGATGAGGATATGGTTGATCCCTTTCATTCATAGTATTCTGCTCAAGAGCAGGTCTTTCATTGCAAACTCAGCATTCTCCACTCTTTCCTTAACTCAGCTTTCCTTTTTGTATCTGCATACAAACCATTTATTTTAATACTATCATCTAATGTATTTTTCTGTTTCTAACTTTCTTTCCTTTGACCATTCCTTCTAGGGCATCCTTCAGCAGGCAGTTTCTTCTAAGCCAGTGGCCAATCCAATTTCTTTTCCTCTTCTTTATGAGTTCCAGCAATTGTTCTTCTTTCACCCACTCTGTCTAGTACACTTTTATTTCATACTTTGTCCATTTTATACGTTCCATTCTTCTCCATATCCACATCTCAAAAGCTTCCAGTCGCTTTTCCTCATTCCATCGTAATGTTCAAGTCCCTGCACCATGCAATGCTACACTCCACACAAAGCACTTTAATGAGGAGTTTTTTTTTTTTAACCAGTCAATACTTTTAGAATTCTGCGCCGCAGTCGAGTGGTTAAGGTAGGATGCCTTGTCTCAGAGCTAAGGGACTTGCGCTGGTTCGTGTCTCCATGTGGGAAGAAATTTTCTCGTGGAATTTTCGGCAGGTATGGGACCAGTGCCCACCCAGCATCGTGAGGCATTTGGCTAGCTATAATAAGTAACGGCTTCATGTTGAGAAAACCAGATATAACGGCTGGTAGACCCCTACACTGGAAG
The DNA here is from genome assembly GCA_030220185.1 of Diploptera punctata. Lineage (NCBI taxonomy): Eukaryota > Metazoa > Arthropoda > Insecta > Blattodea > Blaberidae > Diploptera > Diploptera punctata. The sequence goes on from JASPKZ010005717.1 coordinate 60,513, forward strand.
AATGATTGTCTACCTCTGTGATGAACACATGTGGATGCGAGGCCAGCAGCCGAGGTGGTAGGTCAAGGGCCTTATAGGTCTGCGCCATGGTTTTTTTTTAATACTTTTAGAATTCGTTATAAAACACCGTTGAGGTCACTATGTGAAAGTTAAAACATAAAATTAGTACCTGAGATCTCAGTTATCCTCAACTAGTAAATGCTGTCAATATACTGTATAGGAGGCCTTTCGAAACAAATCTTTCATCTTCTGCTTCTGAAGTGGTACTAACTGTTGCTGGTCAAGATAAGCTTTTCCAGAAGCAGAAGATGAAACATAAATAAAAAATATCCTCAACTCGTGTCCAACTCAGGGTCGGGTCGAGGAATGAGATGAGATGAAGCCCCTCTATTTATAGAAGTCTGTGAACTACAAGGGTGCCGGCCGACCACTCCTGACGCACAGTCACAGGGGCGGATGAACGAAATTAAACGAAATGGATGAGACGAGTATGGAGAAATGATGGAATGAAACTTGTGGCAAACGGGAGAAACCCCGAGAAAGCTCCGTTTCGTCTACCACGAAACCCACATGGAGTTACCGAGACTCGATCTCGGGACCCCAGCGGTGAGAGGCAGAATGTCTAACCGCTTGCGCTACGAAGCTGTCTGAAGATGAACCATATTTTCGAAAGGCCTCTTATATATTAACAGAATTAACAGTTGAGGACGACTGAGATCTCAGGTGACTAAGTTTACTTACGCTTATTTCCCTATTGATGTCATAGAGGAGCATGTGATCAGCACATCGTCTTATGAAGACATCTAGTAGAAAACTAAAATATTACTTGGGTGGTGAAGACATTAAATTAACTGAGAGGAACTATGCAGGCTTGAGGTTCTTTTACGAGCCTGAAATTCTTCAGACTCGGGGAGCATGGCTTAAGTCCCTCCCAGATTTTTCCATCCTAAAAATACATCGGCCCCGGACGAGTTTGAACCCGCGTCCCTCGGAATTAGAAGCAAGGAACATACACACTAGCACACCGCGGCACACATGTAAAACTTTATTATTTTTTTTTAATGCCCCAGGTTTGTCTTTCGACATTCCTGGTTTCTCTCCTGGCATGGCGTACTCGTAACCCACTTCTGAGGTTGGGGCGCCTGAAAGGAGGGGTTACGTTGCCCCGATAATATGGATGATGATGATAGTGGTGCGCCAGGAGAGTCCCTAATCCTAAGCTTATAATCTAAGATGAATATGAATGATGATGATTGCGATGATCATATGATTTCGGTGACCGTTTGGGCCTTAAAGTTTTCCTGACAATTGTCTTACAGGTGAGGAAAAACCCCGATAAAAACCTCACCCAGAAGAACTCTGTCCCGACCCGCTGCGTGACAAGGCAGCACGCTACCCCGAGACCACAGCGGTGGACACACATGTAAAACTAAACTAAGGGGGGAAAAAATACGGTTACATTCTTGTCCTGGGCTCATATTCAAATGCACTGGGTATTTTTAAATAATGTGTTTCTTGAAACATTAGTATTATTAAAATGTTTAACTTTAGCTGTAGAAATAAAAATTCCAAAAGGCGACTTTGATGTATTCGTAGAATAATTTTCATTCCTGGAAGATGAAAATAACACGTAAAACAAAGAGGACGAATGTGTGGTGAAGACTTTATATGGAATCCACTGTGCACTCTCCACGGGGTGTCTGTTTCACCAGAGAAATGCGTGCAGCTGGAGCTTATGGCGACTTCATAAACACACCATTAGTTCTCAAACAAGAGGCCGCGTGACTACGCAACTTCTATCAAATTGATCAGTACACAACATGGATTGATTTTTATCAATACTAATAAAATCCATTGTTTAAACCGTTGAGGTGGAAAGTCATAAAATAAAATAAGTTAAAATATACCTTCTTAAGTAAGATCAGTCGTCCTCAACTTATAAAATATGTATTATTTATGCCTGTAGGCCTTTCAGAACACTCGTTCCATCTTCAGCAGGTCCCTCTTCGCTACTACATCCAGTATGATGGTTGATGCCGCTGGTCCTAATGTGGTGTTGTCGTGACTAAAGCTTCTTCCTGACGATATCGTATAGTGGGTTGTTTAGTCTGGGAGTGCTTTCATTTGTTAAAAGCTTGTTGTCTATTTCCTTGATAATTTCCAGATCTTCCAATATGTTGATTTTAGTTGTACTATTGTAAATTATTGGAAATTATCAAGGAAATAGACAACAAGCTTTTAATAAATAAAGCACTCCCAGACTAAACAACCCACTATACGATATCGTCAGGAAGAAGCTTTAGTCACGACTACACCACATTAGGACCAGCGGCATCAACCATCATACTGGATGTTGTAGCGAAGAGGGACCTGCTGAAGATGGAACGGATGTTCTGAAAGGCCTACAGGCATAAAGAATACATATTTTATAAGTCGAGGACAACGGATCTTACCTAAGAAGGTATATTTTAATTTATTTTATTTTATTGATTTTTATGCTTTTACATGTCATCATCATCATCCTATGGCGCGACAACTTCAAAAGTGAAAGTTTTGGCCTTCTCAATAATCCTGCTCCATGCCAATCTGTCTCTTGCCATATTTAAATTAGTCACTTTCATTTTCCTTAGATCGTTCATTTTGTCATCCTCCCATCTGATCTTCGGTCTTCCTACAGCTCTGCCTCCTATAGTTTTCCATTTGTAGAGTTTTTTGACCAGTCTCTGATCATCCATTCTTATCAAATGTCCAAGCCAACCAATTCTGAGAGATCTTATATGGTTTACTATGTTCTGATTTTTGATTAATTTGTTTAGTTCATAACAATATGCCTTGTCACGCAGCGGGCCCGGGTTCGATCCCCGGTCGGGACAAGTTTCCTGGGTGAGGTTTTTTCGGGTTTTTTCCCCACCTGTAAGACAAATGTCAGGAAGCTTAGGGTCCAACGGTCCCCGAAAATCATCCGGCCATCACCATCATCATTATCATTATCATCAGCATCCTTCACCGGTGTGGAAAGCAAACGGGAAGCTACCACACCTATAATTCCCTAGTAAAGCTGCAAAGAATAGCATGAAAATGCTACGATTACAGTGAAAGACCTGCCCTCGGGCAGAATTGCTATGGATGGATATGGATGTATATATATATATATATATATATATATATATATATATATATATTTATTTATTTATTTAGCAGCTTTCACATCATCTTCCTGTGCCCAATCAATCTACTGTCATTCTCTTCCACATCTCTCTGCCATCCCAATCCCCAACGTCCAACCCTTTTTCTCCTCATGCAGCTCAAAATATCATCAATCCACGTTATATTTGACCATCCTCTTCTTCTTCTCCTTCTTCTTCTTCTTCTTATTCTACCAAGTGCACCCATTCCAGTATTCTTCTTGGGAATCTGATGTGTTCATTCTTTTTACATGGCCATACCATTGTTTTTTTTTATGAAATCAGTAATCGAAGTTTCATCATTTAAAAGTTTAAACATTTCGTTTAATTACACTCTACACACACACACACACACACACACACACACACACACACAGATTGCCAGGTTTATGATTGTTAAAAACTTGTTGAACGGTTATACAAAACCTTAGCAAGACCTGCACTTTGCTACGGCAGTGAGGCATGGACTTTGAGGAAAGGAGAAGAGAGCAGGATAACTTCTAGTGAAATGAGATTCATGAGATATACAGCAGGATATACCAAGTGGGATTACAAACGCGATGATGATATATCGGACCACCCTCATGGGCTAGTGGTCAGCGTTACTGACGACTGTTCATGAGGTCCCAGGCTCGATTCCCGGTCAGACCATAGGAATTTTTTCTTAAAGGATTGCCCTGTGGTTGTTCATGGTCTGGAATTTAGGTTAAGTTTAGGTTAAGAACTCTCCTGGTGCTTCATTATCATTTATCACCAACCATATCATTGGGGTAACGTAAATCCGCCTTTCAGGTCCCCAATCTAAGAAATGGATTGCAATTCCGCCAATGCCAGTGGAGAAAGCCAGAAATGTCATAATAGACAACCTGGTGGCATTACTTACTTACTCACTGGCACTATCGAACCCGTAGGTTCATGGCCGCGCGGACATAAGCTCTCCATACATACATATCCTGAGCTAATCCTTTCCAATCATTCCCTGTATAATCTACTTCCCTCAAATCATAGTTAATGTTATTCTCCCATCTCATTCTTGGTCTACCAACTGGGCGTTTTCCCTCTGGCTTTCCTACAAGAAGCTTCCATGCAAGTCTTTCATTCCCCATACGTGCAACATGTCCTGCCCATCGCAGTCTACGAGACTTAACTGTTCTTATTATATCTGGCTTCCTATAAAGACCATATAGTTCATTGTTATGTAGTTTTCCTAAGAACTTTATTCTCAAATACTCGTAATCTCCTTTCCTCCCTTAAAGTAAGAGTCCATGTTTCGCACCCATATAATATAACTGGTAGAATAATAGTTTTATATATTTTCAGTTTAACGTTTTTTGAAAGGAGTTGGGGCATGAAGAGTCTATGTAATGCATAATAGCACGCATTTCCAGAATTGAGCCTATGTTTAATTTCTTTGTGCATCTCATTCCTATTTGTGATTATTGTTCCTGTGTATTTGAATTCAGCCACTTCCTCAAAATTTCCCTCATTTGTCATTAGCTGTCCATTTCCATTATATAATGTATTTCCACGTGTGACCATATATTTAGTTTTGGCATTAGACAAAAAATTATATTGACAGAACTACGTTTAGAACCGGCCATTGAATACATGCATAGATACCAGAACAACTGGATGAATCATTTGCTAGGAATGAGTTCAAATAGAGTTCACAAGGCCATGCTTCATTATTGTCCAACAGGGAAAAGATCTCTGGGCCGTCTAAGGAAACGCTGGATACAAAATTGATCAGCAAGATCATAACAAGCTTATAGGCTTAAGACTTGATTGGATTCAGAAGAAGAAGACTTGTTGATACATTTAAAAAATAATGCTTAGGTTGTGATTGTAATGAGTGCATGAAGTAAATTAGGCGATGGTTGTTTAATGAGTGTTTTGAGGTTAATTGCGAAGTGAGTGTGGAGTTGTGAGTGTACACACATTCCCCTACACTGGAAGTGTGTGTGACTCATGTGCTGGCGCAGAAATAGAACACAAAAACACTTGTCAGACAACAAAGCGCTCCGCACTTCATTTCACAGGTGCTTCACAGAGGGTGACGTGTTAATATTTCACTTCCAACCCCCACATCTCCGCCCACCGACCGCCAAATTCACCAATTTGTAAGCCCCGCTGCAATTTATTGTTCGCTAAATTTCCTTTCTTTAAACCAAAATATTCCTTTGAAACTCGTATTTTTATGATAATTGGTATCTTTTGTCATTTTAAATTTCCATAAACCCAACATGGCTCAGCTGCGATAAAGTAAACTGTGACATATGTTTCAAACTGGTGATGTGGTGATATGGTCACACGTAGAAATGCATCATATAATGGAAATGGACAGCTAATGACAAATGAGGGAAATTTTGAGGAAGTGGCTGAATTCAAATACTTAGGAACAATAATCACAAATAGGGATGAGATGCACAAAGAAATTAAACATAGGCTCAATTCTGGAAATGCATGCTATTATGCATTGCAGAGACTCTTGATGTCCCAACTCCTTTCAAAAAACGTTAAACTGAAAATATATAAAAACTATAATTCTATCAGTTATATTATATGGGTGCGAAACATGGACTCTTACTTTAAGGGAGGAAAGGAGATTACGAGTATTTGAGAATAAAGTTCTTAGGAAAATTTTTGGACCAAAGAGAGCTGAACAGACAGGTGAATGGAGAAGACTACAGAACAATGAACTACATGGTCTTTATAGCAAGCCAGATATAATAAGAACAGTTAAGTGTCGTAGACTGCGATGGGCAGGACATGTTGCGCGTATGGGGAATGAAGGACGTGCATGGAAGCTTCTTGTAGGAAAGCCAGAGGGAAAACGCCCAGTTGGTAGACCAAGAATGAGGTGGGAGAACAACGTTAACTATGATTTGAGGGAAGTAGATTATACAGGGAATGACTGGAAAGCATTAGCTCAGGATAGGGATGTATGGAGAGCTTATGTCCGCGCGGCCATGAACTTACAGGTTTGATAGTGCCAGTGAGTGAGTGAGTGATGTTGTGATACACTAAGGTAAAAGTAAAGTAAAGTGATCCCACGACAGGCCTCGAGAGGCCCTTCGGGTAGTGGGAGGTTAAGAGTTCCACTTTTTCTGGACAATCGGCACTTGATGTCAGCCGGCTTGTCAGCCCTACGTGACGGCCGCCTTTACCCCCAGAACAAGTGTCTGGTACTCATTTCCATTAGAAGCTCAGTCTACCCTAGGGCCATGGTGCCGCCAGAGGGTTTGGGTCAGTTTAAAATTGGTACAGACTATAATAAGTCTAACTAACTAACTAACTGGCACTATCGAATCTGTAGATTCATAGCCGCGCGGACATAAATTCTCCATACATCCTTATCGTGAGCTAATGTTCTCCAATCATCTCCTTGCTTTTTACTGATTTACTATTTACCAAGTTATTTATCAACGCGTTTTCAAAATTTATCGGCTCATCGCAATTTAGGAACAAGATCACAAGACGCTTCTTTACTTTTGATACCACAGCACAGGACATGTCTATACTCTGAATCTTACACAATATCTATGACCAGAGCATGGAACTCACTTCCCAGTCATGTCAGGGACTGTCAATCGCTATCATATTTAAAAACAAATTAACTGATATCTTATGTCCGACACATTGAAAACAACAACTGAATAACAGCTATATTCGTAAATGCTAATCTAAATTTTGCATCATGCAGCTAAGCGCCAAATGTTCCCGCTCTTAGATGTTTGTGCATAATTGCCATACAAATAACTTGTATTGTTAGTTTGCCGCTACAATAAATAGTGAAGACTGACAAACATTAAATGCATTTTTCTCGAAACTTGCATAATGGCGCACAGCCGGTTGATGCATAACACCGTGCAAATGACAAGCCTCTTCCAAACAAAAATGGATATAAAATCTGAATACGCCAACGTACTTAGTTATGAGTTTGTGGAGAAGTTTCAGTGACTATTTAACTCATGCCCCAAATGGGAGTCAATGGCCAATCACGTTTCATCGATTCCTGTTTTACAACCAATCAGAGTCGTGTTTCACGAAATATTTATCAGTGTTATAATTACCATATTAAAGAAGGCTCCTCCTTTTTAATATTCTGAACAGGTCTGACCATTATTTTGCAGTGACTGAGCCTGTGAAAAATACGGCTACCATATTCTATATATAGTGCATGAATGTGAACACATGCCGCATGTGGGAGTTAATATAAAAACATTTGTAGCAATTTATTATACCACCAAAAAAAGAAACCATTGTTTGCACTTTCTTAAATGTATTTTTTCCCAGGTAACAATCCAGAAAATATAATTGTCATATTTACATGATACGACATCGGAAATGAATTAATATACAGTTTGATGTGTTTCATTTTTTTCTCCACTAGAGAGCATTCTTACAATATTGCGTTCCTTTGGCAATAAATAGTATGATCTGGTTGCAGTGATAAACAAAAGAAGCAGATGAAACGTACCTATCGCTTCTCATTTGTTTTCAAACATCGCCGTTTACATTAAATATATAAAACATTTTAAAATAACTATAGTTAAATAATGATTTGTGAGTAAACAGCTTAATTTTATTCGTTAAATAGTCCTAACAAATGCCACTCTTGATTTCCAAATTCTCTAGATAAATTGGAAATCACTCGTGGCATTACTTATGATGATCTTTAAAATGTGGGAGCCCGTGTCCATAAATATGATCCATAAAGATTAAACTTTAAATTATTTTGATATTCAGTGAGAGAGAAAGAAATGAGTTATTCAAACCAATGCAGGGTGAGTTGAACACGTGGGTCTCACATTCCTCCGCACCACGTGTTGACTCACACCGTGCAGGTGGAACCAAATGATTCACCCAAACAAGTCCCCCTTTTAAAACGTATCGTCTTTTATTTCCTTTCACTTACAGTAAACGTTCTGTTAATAATCTGTCTTGACCAAAACATCAGTCATTATAAAAAAAATAAAAATTAAACATGAGTTGACTCATATTCGAGAGATCTCCATTTTTTAAAATTTCTTTCTTTCTCGTTTTCTTTCGTTTACACTGTTCTTCCTTTTTGTTTTACCTTTGTTAACTTTTTTTTATCTTATTCACACATACAAGCACAAGACAGGACACACACACCCAGATCCAAGGTGGAGATTTAAAATCCCCTACCCCGCCGGGAATCGGACCCGGGTCGCCGAAGTGGAAGGTAGGGACTCTACCGACAACGACACGGAGACGGACATAACTTCACACCCCTGAGCTACTTAGGTATTCATTAGATGTTAATGCAAACATTGGCTTGGAACTTAATTAAAATGGCCCATTTCAGATAAGTAGGCACTTCTAACAAATTTACTCTCAGGCACTAACCGAACCCGGAGATGGTTGCGCGAACTTAAGCTCTCCATATAACCCTATTCTGAGATAATGTTTTTTTTTTTTCAATCATCTCCCGTATATTTTACCTCCAACAAATCAGAGTTATTGTTATTTTCCCACCTCATTCCTGGTCTATCTACTGTGCCATTTTCCTGTGGTTTTCAGCAAGAAATTTATATGTCCCTATTTCATTTCCCATTCATGCAACATGTCCTCCCATCGCACTGTACGAGACTTATATCAACATTCATAACATTAATTGTTATCACAGTTGAGGATAACTAACCCACTGGCACTATCGAACCCGTAGGTTCATTGCCGTGCGGACATAAGCTCTCCACACATCCCTATCCTGAGCTAATGTTTTCCAATCATTCCCTGTATAATCTACTTCCCTCAAATCATAGCTAATATTATTTTCCCACCTCATTCTTGGTCTACCAACTGGGAGTTTTCCCTTTGGTTTCCTACAAGAAGCTTCCATGCACGTCTTTCATTCCCCATACGTGTCGCATGTCCTGCCCATCGCAGCCTAAGATACTTAACTGTTCTTATTATATCTGGCTTCCTATAAAGACCACTGTTACGTAGTTTTCTCCATTCACCTGTCTGTTCATCTGTCTTTGGTCCATAAATTTTCTTAAGAACTTTATTCTGAAATACTCGTAATCTCCTTTCTTAGCTTAAAGTAAGAGTCCATGTTTTGCATCCACATAATGTAACTGGTAGAATAACTACTGTATTTTATATATTTTAGATAGTCCACCGCTGTGGTCTCGAGGTAGCGTGCTGCTTTGTCACGCAGCGGGCCCGGGTTCGATCCCCGGTCGGGACAGTTTTTTTCTGGGTGAGGTTTTTATCGGGGTTTTTCTTCACCTGTAAGACAAATGTCAGGACAATTTTAAAGGCCCAAACGGTCCCCGAAATCATATGGCCATCGCAATCATCATCATTCATATTCATCTAAGATTAAGTTTAGGATTAGGTACTCTCCTAGCACACCACTATCATCATCATCATCACCCATCATATCATCGGGGCAACGTAACTCCGCCTTCCAGGCGCCCCAACCTCAGAAGTGGGTTACAAGTACGCCATGCCAGGAGGGAACACCAGGAATGTCGAAAGACAACCTGGTGCATTTGTAATATATATATATATATATATATATATATATATATAGATAATATTTTTAGAGAAGTTGGGATGGCATATAATACATAATCAGAATCAAAATATCGGTTCATAATCTAACCCAACTGCCCGTCGTTATATAGAGTGCAAAACTGGGCATTTTGAAGCGACATCAGTAGAGGCAGAACCCATAACAGTTAAAATAATTTCAAACATTACAATTTCCCTTTGGAATTGCTATCGGAAGCTATTTTTCTCGCACATCCTCAAATAGTAGATACCAAAACTCGGAGTAAAAGGCAAATAACGAACAATTTAATTGCACCAACTCCCTTTAATCATTACAACAATACGTCTAACCATTAACTTTAATGAACAAATACACGTCAAATATTAACTACCCCATCCGAGTTGTACTATACCAAACTATTACCTTCAAAACCTACCCCATATATATTTCAACCCTCTAATGCCATCAGCCATGACAGACGAGACGGAGTCCAGTGACAACGGGGAAGCTTCATTAGATCATTCCCCAGTTTTATTGGTCCACCCTCCATCCCTTACAGGAATGCTTGTCATTAACACAACAATTAGTGGATACGACATAGGTGCCTGTATAGCCACCTGTACACTGCACCCCTCTAGCGACAGTTTCTGACACCATACAACAATGACCAGAGATGATGGGATACTGTTTTACGAGCCATCTACAGGCAAAGCAATCAAGTTTCCTTGCAAAAAAAGTACGTTAAATAATATTACAGGGTGTTAATACATTTTGCATCAAATTTTGACAAAACAACTGCTTACTTACTTACTCACTGGCACTATCGAATCCGTAGGTTCATGGCCGCGTGGACATAAGCTCTCCATACTTCCCTATCCTGAGCTAATACTTTCCAATCATTCCCTGTATAATCTACTTCTCTCAAATCATAGTTAATGTTATTCTCCCACTTCATTCTTGGTCTACCAACTGGGCGTTTTCCCTCTGGCTTTCCTACAAGAAGCTTCCATGCAAGTCTTTCATTCCCCATACGCGCAACATGTCCTGCCCATCGCAGTCTACGAGACTTAACTGTTCTCATTATATCTGGCTTCCTATAAAGACCATGTAATACATTGTTAAGCAGTCTTCTCCATTCACCTGTCTGTTCATCTCTCTTTGGTCCAAAAATTTTCCTAAGTAATTTATTCTCAAATACTTAAAAGTCCTAACATTCCATGTTCATAGGAACATGTCCCTGTGTTTGAGCCTTTGGCATGGGTTCCCTGTAGTAGTCCCCGCCCGGAGAACCGAATGGGGACTATTTGACCTCCGGAAAATTTTACGCCAGTTGAACCCATGTCCGCATTTCTTGGCGGTTGTATTTTTACGGTGAAAGATCGTCACTCTTTCGCCCAAGGTACTTTTTTAGTCTGGCTTATCACCTTCGACCAGTCCGGCATGGGTAACCCTATCGGCAGCAATGCTACCGCCGGCATAGCTCTCAGGATCATTTAAGCACGCAAGCCACTCCACCACGACAAAGTAAAGATACCATGGAGGGTTGACAAAACACCTACAGACAAAAAATACTAAACCCAGTTTAATAAGCTTTACATAGATTTTATTTTATTTTTTTATATTTTAACACTAACGTTGTAGTCCTGTCATTCATAGAGTTGGTACAAAAATTAGATAAATGTGAGATAAATTTTACGGTGGTATTTTTCCAACAATGTTCTATGGATGTCATTCTGTGGTTAAAAAATACATGCATATCATCATCATCATCATAGTATTATCGCCTCACTATGATGCTTGTCCGTTTATATAAAAGCAGGTGCCGCGCGACAATGCTTGACAATGATTAACATGCCGAGTTATTATAGTGGCGGTAGTCGGCATCTTCGTGTTTAATTACATATAACAGCTGCGGGGAAAAAAGCGAGCCGCTGGACAACCATCATAGTGAAGTTTAAAGGAATAAATTAGTTCATTTATAATAAAATATACGCTTAAAAAACTAATCTAATTCTAGATAATCTTAAAAAACAAATGAATATAAACTCGATAATACATTCACGAATTTAGGCCTCAAGAGAAACACCGCCCAAAAGTATTTTGAGTGGACGTCCTGGTCTTCTTCTTCCTGCAGGTTGATATCTTAACATTTGTTTGGGTATTCTGCGATCTTCCATTCGATGAACATGTTGCATCCATCTTGACTTATAATCAGAAATTTTGTTTTCTATAGGTGCCATGTGTAATTCTTCTAAGATGTATTTTTTTTTGTGATCTCATAGTGTGTATCGTGCAGTTCCCCGAAGGTATCCCATTTCAGCATATCTACGTCTCTGTATATCATATTTCAATGTCCAGCGCTTCCACTAGAATACTTAGCGTTGGGCCAGTAACCCGTCGTAAGGAATCTCAACTTTACTTGGAAGTCTCAACAAGAAGAAATCCAGAATGAATTGAAATATGTATGACACGTAAATGGTCCAAAATTAAATAACCTCTTTCTGCAGGTCGTGTCCTTGCAGTATTCATCGCAAGGTGTGAGGAACCATAAAAATACCTATAAAGGGAGTCAAATTAAATCAGAAATGTTACCGATGGAGTACTGATTACTATGCGCACCTAAGGATCGCGGATATAGACCCGGCCGGGGTAAAAGAATATCAAACTTGAACATTATTCATAAGCAGTGAAGAAGGTGCAGGATCCTAAACTGATGCAAGCAATGAACCACGGTCGTAAAAATAACGACATATTAATACAGAATTAATAGTACCGAATTCTTATTTGGGTTAAAAAAATAGATTTTTTTTTGCTTCAAAAAATCCAGAAGGTCTATTTTATCGATGTGTAATATTATTTTGTCCATTTTGGACAAAAGAATATCAAACTTGAACATTATTCATAAGCAGTGAAGAAGGTGCAGGATCCTAAACTGATGCAAGCAATGAACCACGGTCGTAAAAATAACGACATATTAATACAGAATTAATAGTACCGAATTCTTATTTGGGTTAAAAAAATAGATTTTTTTTTTGCTTCAAAAAATCCAGAAGGTCTATTTTATCGATGTGTAATATTATTTTGTCCATTTTGGACAAAAGAATATCAAACTTGAACATTATTCATAAGCAGTGAAGAAGGTGCAGGATCCTAAACTGATGCAAGCAATGAACCACGGTCGTAAAAATAACGACATATTAATACAGAATTAATAGTACCGAATTCTTATTTGGGTTAAAAAAATAGATTTTTTTTTGCTTCAAAAAATCCAGAAGGTCTATTTTATCGATGTGTAATATTATTTTGTCCATTTTGGACAAAAGAATATCAAACTTGAACATTATTCATAAGCAGTGAAGAAGGTGCAGGATCCTAAACTGATGCAAGCAATGAACCACGGTCGTAAAAATAACGACATATTAATACAGAATTAATAGTACCGAATTCTTATTTGGGTTAAAAAAATAGATTTTTTTTTTGCTTCAAAAAATCCAGAAGGTCTATTTTATCGATGTGTAATATTATTTTGTCGATTTTGGACATTTAAACCCATAAAAATTGATTTTTAAAAATGGCGTCTGTGTGTTCTGCTAATGTGTACATTTTTTTGTTTTTTTTTAATTTTCCCGTAACTTGTATTTTTCATATTTTGGTAAACTTTTCTCTGAAACTATGAAATATAGGAGAATATTTTTTGGCATGGATATGCAGTTTAAAGAGCTCTATAATAATGTTAAATTTATTTTTGTGCTATTGATAGTATTTGAAAAAAATGCATGCAATAGTTTTAACAAAGAAAACATTCGGTATTCGAATTTTTTAATAATAAATCACAATCCATATCCGAACACAAGCAAACCTTATTATTGTCAAATGAACTATGGACAATAACATACTAAATTTTGGAAACAATTGGATAAGTAGTTTTTGAGAAAATTGTACCAAGACAATACTTTTAAGAAGTTGGATTATTTTCATTTTCTTTGTATTTTAAATTATTCATGAAGAACTATGTCTAAAAGTTAGCCAAAGTGTCATTATGTTCACGAAGACTTGTTTAATTAGTGACATAATTTTCATGCACATAACTTAAGGATCCATCCATAGTAATTCTGCCCGAAGGCAGGTCCTTCACTGCAACCATAGCATTTTCATGCTATGCTTGCAACTTTACTAGGGATGTGTAGGTATGGTAGCTTCCCGTTGCTTTCCACACCAGTGAAGGATGATGATGAAGATGGTAATGATAAGGATGATAATGATGATGATGGCCATATGATTTCGGGGACCGTTTGGGCCTTAAAGTTTTCCCTGACATTTGTCTTATAGGCGAGGAAAAACCCCGATAAAAACCTCACCCAGAAAAACTGCCTCGACCGGGGATCGAACCCGGGCCCGCTGCGTGACAAGGCAGCACGCTACCTCGAGACCACAGCGGTGGACAACTTAAGGATAAGCTGAAAAAAAAGACTGTTGCATATTTTTAAACCAAATTGCAAGGAAATTAGTACCGGGTGCCCTTAACAATAATTTAGAGACCCTGGTATTAACTGTGCCAATTAAAAAAAAACTTTTAATAATATTAAAAACATGAATGTACTCTAGAATATTATGAAAGAAAATGTTGAGGAGGGTATATGGCCCTATATGTGAGATGGCGTCTGACGAAAATGCTATAATTAGGACTTGTATGCATTATCCAAAGACGTGGAGATAAATAAATTCATTACATTAACCAGACAACGATGGGTAGGGCATGTAAGAAGAAAGAAAGAGTCAGAAATATATAAAAGAATATGGTCCACTCTACCAGAGGTAAAAGAAAAAGAGGAAGACCAAAACTACGATGGAAGGATGAGGTGGATGGAGATGCTAGAGAGTTGGCATTGAGAAATTGGTAGAGAGAGGCACAGGACCGAGTTAATTGGAGGAGGCTCCTTAAGGAGGCCAAGACTCAGGAATGAGTTGCTGCGCCAGTGATGATGAATATTAAAAACATACATTCACTCTAACGCCAGAAAATATTACACCAAACATTCCAGAAAAATGGCAATGTGGTTTCCACTTAGGCAGAATTATTGTCTATTGTTCCCCCTTGGTATATACAATAAAGTGGCAGGGGCTGTTCGCTAACAACAGAGCGATATATTGACATCCTCTGCGGCACTCGGCGGCAAGAGGGCTCGGCGTAAGCTCTTTTCGTTCCCGGAGAACTTGGCCCGCTGCAGTCGCACGCTACAGTCTGTATTTTTCTATATCTCTATTATCCTACCTTGTATGCCTTTCACTACCTTCAAGGTTAATAAACAATATGAATATTTTATTTTAATAGTCGACTCTAGTGCACCAGGGACGAAGACGCTGACACACTGATCACTTACCGTCGAAAGTCTTAGAGAATTCCATATATCGTTCTGTGGTACCTGGAACTAAAATTGTTTATGCTTTGGCAAGAAGTAGGCCTATATAGGTAAACATCACAGAAACGTACCTGCGCCGCAGACAACTTTAAAGTTCTGCGCAAGTTGGTAGGAGTGGGAATCAGTTGTGCTTTAAAATTACGTGAGTTAGATCGTGTCTCTATTAGTACGCGTTACACTGTGTTGTATTAAATTCCCTTGATTTAGTAATTCCCAGACGGAGTCGATTCAAATTCTGACTAGTGTAACCCAAGATATTTTGGACTGCCCACAAAACTGATATTTTCCCCTCCTACAACGGTCATATGAGTACTTCAAACTTCCAGGGTTCATTTCTAAAGTGTAGATAAATAAACATTGCAAAAATCTTAAGATATTTTCTTCCAAGCTGTCATAAATCTATCTCCCCAAACAAACGCTAATGGAGAGAATATTGAACAAAAGCGATATGCCGGCAGACCCTCATTACTGTCAGGCACAGACATTTTGCGGGATTGTCAGCGTTTCCCTTTTAAGTATATTTCCTCAGTTTCTGCCAGTATTCGTTTGTATAATGGGAAAGACGGCAACTCTGTCAACAACTTTTTCGCCGCGTGCTTAGGCGGGTGTGAGTTGAGTTAGCTCGAGGAAAGGGAGCGCTTGGAAGAAAATATTTTAAGATTTATCTTTCACTATATCTAACTAAGGCACAGATAGAAAGAGAGATGAAGATAGAGCCAGGAAGTGAGATTTAATTTATTCGTTTTCTCTTTATAAGAACTAATCAAATTTTTTGCAGCCCTATATATTGGTATGCTGTAGCCTGCATCTCTGATGAGCAAACACAGTTCTTTGTCTATTCTATAGAGGGTTTGTAGGCCTACCATTAAAAGGGATGCAATAAACTACCGGATCATCATTAACTACCGGCAATTGTCGAGTTGATGGGAGGAAGGGACACAGTGCTGCCAACAGCAACGTGTTCAAAATTATGAGCGATGGAGACGATAACGATTTCCAAGTTAGTTTTAGTACAACAATAAACATTATCTTTGGTAGCAGAGAGATTAATTAAATTTCATACCAACATTTTAACAAAACATTAAAATGAATATTATATAACACAATTCTAAAACAAACCAATCACATTGCTTATACTGCTTTTAATACTCCAATGGTTGCTTTATGAATACCCCCAATAATGATTACTGAATTAATCATTCCGATTTATAGCCCTTCAAATGCAATGCTACCAACAGATAAGGTTATTATTGCCAACATATAATTAAAAATGTCGTTAAATAGCAGTATCATAACATGAAGTAGGCATTAGACAAATGTAATATCACAAAATGGCTGACATCACAAAATATAACATTATTAAACGTGAAATGAAACTTGTCAATTGAAAAATATGATGGGGATTCCACGAGCCCGGCACAGACTGCGTGTGTTCAAGATGTGGCGAACAGTGAGAGAAATATCATGTGTAAAACTGTAGGATGAGATCAGAATCGTTGTTGAAACTCTGCAGTGACTAAAAACAATCTTCTTTGCACGTTGTGCACATTTCTCATTTTATTATTATAAGAAGATGATTAAGATTCTAATTTAATGTCAGTGATCAATAAATAGTTGAAATGATGACCTCTCACGAAGCAAAGTAATGCGAATTATCTTAACAAAATGTGTCATTTAGAGTTTATAAGCAGTAATCTGTCCAACTCAAGACGTGAAATGCTCAATCCAATGCCCAGCAGATATAATTCATTTCACTAATCCGTCCATTACAGATCTGATCACGATAGACAGGTGCTACCATCTGCTGAGGATCTCGTACAACAATGACAAGGCCCCCTGTTGCTTGTAATCCCTATATCTATGTACTGACCAACACAAATGCTGTCCTCCCCTACATGCAACAGTGTGTTATACACAGGATGGTTACAAATATAAAAATAATTTAAAATCGCCAAACAATAAGAAATAAATATATTTTATTATCATATTGTTAATACGTTAAGATTTAATATTTTATTCAATATCAGCAGGTTATCATATAACATTTTTATGATATTCTCTCCATGCATTGGCGGAATTATAACCTCTTTAGAGGTTCGGTGCCTGTAAGACGAAGTTAAGTTACCCCGATAGAATGGGTCATAGATATTAACGAAGGATCAAGAAAGTCGTTAAATATAAACATAATCCGAATTATGATGATCTTGTAGAAGATTTCCGGGCTGTTGGCCGTGGTCTTGAGGCTTGCAGTCCCCCGACGTTTCGCCACAGACTGCGTCCGGCATCCTCACGGATGAGACTGGCAATTTTGTCGACTATCTGACATATTCATACATTTATCCGCGACGTGTTCTCTCCGCGCAGAGAACACGTCGCGGATAAATGTATAAATAGGGCAGGTAGTCAAGAAAATTGCCAGTCTCAAGACAACCCTTGAGAATGCCGGACGCAGTCTCTGATGAAACGTCGGGGAACTACAAGCCAACACCACGGCCAACAGCCAAGAAATCTTCTGCAAGATCATCATAATAACTCCGGCCGTGAAAGCCTAAGTCAATATAATAATCCGCATTTTATCTTACTCCCGCTCTCTCTCGTAAGCGAGAGCGGTTGAAAGGGAGTGCGGCCGCGAGAGTCTCGTGTACCGGTAAGTAGAGCACGAGAATGAGAAATCCCGGGATTCTCGCAGTGAGTACATCATGCAGTGTTCGTATCGCATAAGAAATGTTAACTGCATGTACGAAGCCGTACGTTTCTCAATAGCCAAAACAATTCATTATTTTACGAATAAACATATATTACATTATTATTATTATTATTATTATTATTATTATTATTATTATTATTATTATTATTATTATTATTATTATTATTATTATTATTCAGCGATTCCATGAAAATGTCATACCGAAGTGAAAATTTTGAAATTAACGCAGGAATATTTTGATGACGCCAACCTTGAATCCATGTCTCGAAAACCCAAGAAACATTTCTTAATCATACTTATATCCGCGAATATCTACTATATATATATATATATATATAAAGAGAGATATTATATTTTAATACATTCTATGTTGATTGTCCGCCGCTGTGGTCTCGAAGTAGCGTGCTGCCTTGTCACGCAGCGGGCGAGGGTTCGATTCCCGGTCGGGACAGGCTCCTAGTTGAGTTTTTTCGGAGTTTTTCTTCACCTGTAAGACAAATGTCAATAAACTTAGGGCCCAACGGTCCCCGAAAATCATGCGGTCATCATCATCATCCTTATCGTTATCATCATCATCATCATCCTTCACCGGTGTGGATAGCAACGGAAAGCTACCACACATGTAATTCCCTAGTAAAGCTGCAAAGCATAGCACGAAAATGCTACGATTGCAGTGAAAGACCTGCCCTCGGGCAGAATTACTATGGATGGATATGTTAATTAATAATTATTAAGGCTTGAGTATGGAGGCTATACAAATGTTATGCTAGCGTTACTTGCATCTTCTCATTTTAATCGTAAAATCTTAATCCCTTGACCAGAACAGGGAAAGGGTAGGAACCCCCTGGACAGGCGCGGTAATGAAGGTCATTATTTTAAATGAGCGCATTGTCACACATCAGTCAGTAGCTGCTTTGCATTGCGCCCCAATCAGCGGGATGGACTGTCGTAAAACGGAACGGGCTAATTTCCGGAGGCCGCTGTCCCCTCTCTCACGTTATGTCTTTCTGCGTAAATCTAACTCCAGCAACCAGCTCAGCAAATCAACCAAATAAAATATAACTCACTGGCTCTATCGAAACCGTAGGTTCATGGCCGCGCGGACATAAGCTCTCCATAACTCCCTATCCTGAGCAAATGGTTTCCAATCATCCCCTGTAGAATTTACTTCCCACAAATCATGGATAATGTTATTTTCCTATTCATTCTTGGTCTACCAACTGGGCGTTTTACCTCTGGTTTTCCTACAAGAAGCTTCCATGCGCCTCTTTCATTCCCCATTCGTGCCACATGTCCTGCCCATCGCAGTCTAAGAGACTTAACTGTTCTTATTATATCTGGCTTCCTAATACATATCATGTAGCTCACTAATAGGTTGTTTTCTCCATTCACCTGTCTGTTCATCTCTTTTTGGCCCAAAAATTTCCTAAGAACCTCATTCTCAAATACTCGTAATCTCCTTTCCTCCCTTAAAGTAAAATATATATTAATTAATTATAATAATAATAATAATAATAATAAAATTATAATCATTTCAGCTCCTAAAGATTTCTCAACACATCCGATGAAATAGTTCAGAAATCACAGTTGGATGCTTGAATGGATGGATGCATATATGGATAACAGTTCATAGTTGGTACTAATGGAGGCGCGCCGAAGCGTAGTGGTTAATGCAATACGCTAAAAGCCAGAAGGTCGAAGGTTCGAGTCCCGATGGGGGGTCAGGATTTTTAAACTGACCCAAACCTTCTGGCGGAACTGTGGTCCTGGGATAGACTCAGCTTCTATCAGAAATGAGTACCACACTCTTGTTCTGGAGATAAATGCGGCCATCACGCTGGGCTAATAACCCGACTGACATCAAGTGCCGATTGTCCAGAAAAAGTGGTTTCCTAAACCTCCTACTACCCCAAGGGCCTCCTGGCCTGTAGTGGGATCATTTTACTTTTTCTTAGTTGATAATTGGTACATACAGTGGAGATACAGCTAGAAATATATGGACTATTAGATTCATAGATAGGAATAGGTAGATATATTAAGTTGTCTCATAAAAAATGTATCTTTTTAATGTAATGTTGTGTGTCTGGTGGAATTCTGAAGGTGTGATTTAGTTTAAAATTAAGGAATTAATAAAGAATGTAGGTAAGAGAATGCGTGCTATTATGCATTGCAGAGACTCTTGATGTCCCAACTCCTTTAAAAAAACGTAAAACTGAAAATATATAAAACTATTATTCTACCAGTTATATTATATGGGTGCGAAACATGGACTCTTACTTTAAGGAGGAAAGGAGATCACAAGTAGTTGAGAAAAAGTACTTACGAACATTTTTGGACCAAGGAGAGATGAACAGACAGGTGAATGGAGAAGACTACATAACAATGAACTACATGGTCTTTATAGGAAGCCAGATATAATAAGAACAGTTAAGTGTCGTAGACTGCAATGGGCAGGACATGTTGCACGTATAGGGAATGAAAGACTTGCATGGAAGCTTCTTGTAGGAAAGAGGGAAAACGCCCAGTTGGTAGACCAAGAATGAGGTGGGAGAATAACACTAACTATGATTTGAGGGAAGTAGATTATACAGGGAATGAATGGAAAGCATTATCTCAGGATAGGGATGTATGGAGAGCTTATCTCCGTGCGGCCATGAACCTACGGGTTCGATAGTGCCAGTGAGTAAGTAAGTAAGTAAGTAAGGTAAAAGAATAACAAATGAAAGTAGAACTACTAACTACACTGGTGTCCAAAAGTTTAGGATAATTTGTAAAACGGAAAATCAAAATGCTTAAAGAGGAGCAAGGAGTAAAAATTATTTATCAAAACGTTTCTCAGTACATTTAGTTTAGTTTACATACTAAATTATAATCTCTCTTCAACAATGAAAAAATTAATAGCAATATAAATGAAAATTGCATTGTTGCAGTTAAGCCCTGTTCCATAAATCTTCATTTTTAAAGAGAGTTATGATATAATCAGATGTAGTGTAAGAACAGATTGCAGTAAAATGGCACAAAGACAACATCTGGACCCTCTGCTTCGGGGTAGAATTATTGGGCGGCTAGAAACAGGACAGACACAAACTGAGGTCTCCATAGCACTTAATGTGCCACAAAATGTTATATCTAGGTTATGGCGACGGTTCCAAGAGACCGGAGACGTTAGGCGAAGACCAGTGGGAGGTCGTCCAAGAGTTACAAATCCTCAGCAGGATCGATATCTTGCGTTAACTGCAAGAAGAAACCGAACAATGTCTGCCAGACAACTGAGTTCAGAATTGCGGCCGCCTCAGGTATCAGAGTATCCAGACAAACTGTCTATAGAAGACTCAGAGCTGCTGGTCTGTATGCTAGACGGCCTGTAGTGTGCGTCCCACTCACCCTTGATAACAAGAGAGCACGTTTACGGTGGAGTCAGGAACATCGCGACTGGACTCTAAATCAGTGGAGCAGCGTGCTATTTACAGACGAGTCCAGATTCAGCTTGAACTGTGATTCGCATCGCGTGACTATCTGGAGGGAGCAAGGAACTCGTTACAACCCCATGAACATCATGGAAAGACATCCTTTTGGTGGCGGTGGTCTCCTGGTATGGGGAGGTATAATGATGAATGCACGCACAGAGCTTCACATCTTCGCAGGTGGCACTGTTAATGCTCAGCGGTATAGAGAAGAGATCCTGGAACCTCATGTAAGACTTTTCAGGGGAGCTGTGGGCCCAGAATTCATATTCATGGATGACAATGCCCGACCTCACAGGTCACAACTGGTGGATGAGTTTCTTCAGGAGGAAGATATCCAGCGTATGGAGTGGCCAGCGAGGTCTCCGGATATGAATCCTATAGAGCATGCATGGGATGCCTTAGGGAGACAAATTGCATCTCGTCAGCCTCCTCCGAGGACACTTCAAGACCTTCACATTGCTCTTCATGAGGAGTGGAATTTGCTGAGCATCGAACTCCTGAACAACCTCATCACTAGCATGCCACGTCGATGTGAGTCTTGTGTAGCTGTCAGGGATAATCACACCCCATACTAATCATTTGAACCATTGTTGTTCAACTTTTATGTTCGAATTCTGAAATGCAGTTTTCGTTTGTTGTGAAAATGACAAGTGAATGACGTATTCATGCCATTGTTTCTTTCGTGCCATGTTTCTAATTATCTGTGACATACCCTTACCAAATTTTGTATTATTCTGACAAATGCTTTATAATAAGTCGGCAAATGAACTAATTATCCTTAACTTTTGACACAAGTGTACATAAATTTTTTTTGTACATAGTGCATTCTGTCATACTTACAGCAATGTCGACCATGACTGAAAGTTCAATTTCCTGAATTTCGGGGTTGCCATCCTATAAATAACCAAATAACTATACTGTAATATTAAAAATTACTTACCTAGTGCGAGAAGTAAAACCACTGCTCTTTATGTATACTACGTACAATGTATATACAAAAATATATCCAAAAGGTAGTGTTAATATACATTATACCAAACAAATCACTGCATTTTAAATAAACTGAGCTTTATTTGAAACAATATAAAACAAATTCGTACTTGTCGCAATTTAATCACTGATTGGTGTCACGGCCTGCTATAGTGTCAACTAAATTATTTTCGGCATTTACCGTATATACATTGGTCATACTGCAAACGTCAGTCTGTTGTTTATAATGAACGCAAATATTTCCAACAAATATGTTATTATTTACTATTATCGCTTTCGCTCGGGTTTTAATCATCCCCTCGCTTCTGTAAAAACCATTTCCCATTCGCATTGTAATATTGTAATACAGTATTTTAAGGAGACTATTTAACTCATGCCCCAAATGGGAGTCAATGACCAATCACGTTTCAATGATTTCTGTTTTACAACCAATCAGAGTCGTGTTTCACGAAATGTTTATCAGTGTTATATTTATCATATTAAAGAAAGCTCCTCCTTTTAATATTCTGAACAGGTCTGACCGTTATTTTGCAGTGACTGAGCCTATAAGAAATACGGCTACTAGATTGTATATATAGGGCATACATGTCAACATTTGTAGCAATTTATTATACCACCAAAAAAAACACTGTTTGCACTTTCTTAAATGTATTTTTCCCAGGTAATAATCCAGAAAAATATAATTGTCATATTACATCATACGACATCAGAAATGAATTAATATACAGTTTGATGTGTTTCATTTTTTCTCCACTAGAGAGCATTCTTACAATATTGCGTTCCTTTGGCAATAAATAGTATGATCTGGTTGCAGTGATAAACAAAAGAAGCAGATGAAGCGTACCTATCGTTTCTCATTTGTTTTCAAACATCGCCGTTTACATTAAATATATAAATATTTTAAAATAACTATAGTTAAATAATGATTTGTGAGTAAACATCTTAATTTTATTCGTTAAATAGTCCTAACAAATGCCACTCTTGATTTCCAAATTCTCTAGATAAATTCACTCCTCATTCGTGAGTCGTGAATTTATCGATAATTTGGAAATCACTCGTGGCATTACTTATGATAAATTAATTACTACAACAATAAATAATTGCATAAGCTTATGCGATAATCCCTGATATCTTGAAGGAGTGAATTCAAGGAGCGGACAATGGCTACTCTGAAAGAAGTAGTATAAAAATATGTTTATAAAGAGATTAGTTTATAGACTATTATCGTGTGATCTTAGTATCAAAATATGATGAGAGAATAACTTCGTAAACCTGGACGCTAGGTAAAGTTAGGTAAATAGACATATATATACTCTTATAAGAATTTATAAAATATTATAAAATATTTTATATATTCTTTATAAGAATATTCTCAGGATATTATTTTATAAAAAACATCTTTAATTCCCCTCCATGGTATCTTTACCTTGTCGTGGTGGAGTGGCTTGCGTGCTTAAAAGATCCCGAGAGAATTGCTGCCGATAGGGTTACCCATGCCGGACTAGTCGAAGGTGATAAGCCAGACGAAAAAAGTACCTTGGTGACGATCTTTCACCGTAAAAATACAACCGTCAATAAATGCGGACATGTGTTCAACTGGGCTGGAGAGCTTATGTCCGCGCGGCGATGAACCTACGGGTTCGATAGTGCCAGTGAGTTAGTTAGTCAGTTAGGATGCCCTTAACTTAATTTTGTTTAATTATTTATACTAAGACGGAGAGTTTCCAAGGGTCAAAGTAAATGCTACGTTGAAATTGCATTACCAAGTTTCATTTCATCATAATCACTATTTGATATCATAAATAATTACAAAAAACACACGAATAATGGCACGCAGTTAAACAGTATCTGCAGGATGAAGCCAAATATTATATAACATTTATACACTGCTACGAACGGGTATATCCGTTGGCAAAGAAAATGCTTACCGTGCTATGGGTGTGTATATCCATTCTCAAATCCAAACGCCTGCTAGTTATATAATACGTATTGTCAACTTTTATAATATTCATGATGTGTTCCATTGACCAATGGCTATAATGAAGAATTCATAGATAAGCTCTTAAAAAAAACAAAAATGGAAGAACAACATAACCAACATAACTAAACTAGAAAAAAGAATCTGACAACAACAAGAAAACATGGATAACACTTACATACACAGGAAAAGAAACGACAAAATTAGCCAATGCACTAAAGAAAGCCGATAAAAACGTAAAAATAGCATACAGAACCAATAACAAATTAAACCACATAATATACAATAACATTGAAGAAAATAACATTTTCAACAGCAAAGGAAATTTATAAACTGACATGTAAGGACTGCAACAAATTTTATATAGGAAGGACAAACAGGAGTTTTAACATCAGATTCAAATAACATTTTCGAGACTTCATTCACGCAGAAGGGAAATCAAGCTATGCAAAACACGTTATCCATGAAGGACATCGCATGTTAAATATTGAAAACACACTAACAGTAATGCACAGAGAAAATAATCCAGCGAAGATAAACGTACTCGAAGAGATGGAAATCATGAAAGCAGCTCACAACAACGACAGCCTGATAAACGAAAACGAACCCAATACATGCAACCCCCTCTACCAGATCTTCAGTGAAACACCAGTTTTGAATCCTGCCGATGATGGGACAAGTCCCGAAAGCGCTACAGTTAAATGATAATTAAGTTGAGGAGACGGACCTTTCAGGTGAATATTTCATAATTATATATTAATTTTTAATACGTATTGCATTGCTTTCAAACTAAGCAGGCCTATACTGCCATCTCTTAGGAACCTAAATAAACTTTTTCCATATTTCTCCCTGCATTGAGCAAGGAGGGTTTTAAAGGCTGAAAATATCTCAGCAGTGAAAAGGATAAGCTATATAATCTTAAATGTTGCAGCATCTATGAATAAGTATTAATTTTAAAAAAAGTACATGTATAACATACGATACTTTATATATTATATAGATTTATTAGTGGACAAATTTGCAAGATGTAGTATTATCGGGAAATAAACCCCATATTACAAGAAGACACAATAGCACGACAACTGTATCAATCCGCAACACGCTCTTCTTTCAAAGGGTTAAGCACGTGGGCACTTGTGCTGACCAGAACAAATACCCGAGACCAACCGCCGGACAATGTCCACTGCAGACATCCTCATATACGGTGTTTCACAAATTAATTTACGAATAATATATTATTTATTGTCATACTTGATAGGACCTTTGGCTATCTCCGTTTAAATAAAGCTACTCTGTAAATAACAACAATAATAATAAAATAATAACAATAATAATCATCATTATAGGACATTCACGAATTAGGTCATTTGTTGACCTGTTTCAGCCTCAAGAGAAACAATATTCAGAAATGTTTTGCGTGGACGTCCTGGTCTTCTTCTTCCTGCAGGTTGATATATTAACATTTGTTTGGGTATCCTGTGATCTTCCATTCGATGAACATGTTGCGTCTATCTTGACTTATAATAAGTAATTTTGTTTTCTAAAGGTTCCATGTGTAATTCTTCTAAGATGTCTTCATTTTTTTTTTTTGGTGATCTAGTAATGTGTATCCTGCAGTCCTCCGAAGATATCTCATTTCAGCTGACCTAAGTACCTATATATCCTTCTGTTTCAACGTGCTTCGCTACCATACAACAGAGTTGGAAGAGCCAGTATTTTATACATTTTTTTTAGTCTTGAATGTTTTCGGACTAACTGTGGCTTGAAGATAGAATTTATTAACCCTACAACTCTTACAAATTTAGATATTTTGCATTTACATCCTTTTCTTCTTCATATGAGATATTACATCCTAGATATGTACAATTATTCACTTGCTCCAAAATTTTATTGTTAAGTACAATTTTACTTCTGACAGGATCTACACCTTGAAATGCCACAATTTTTGTTTTCTCTGTAAATATCTTCAATCCATATTCTTCTGTAATTTTAAGTTCAAACAGACCATTCTGCAGATTATCTTCTGAATTAATAATAATAATAATAATAATAATAATAATAATAATGAGATAAAAAAAAACTTTAAATAGGTACTAAACCTCTATTTGGTTAATTCACGTGAAAATTAAAGTTTCTTCCCTGCATTCCAGAGTGGTACATGGACTAAGTATTAAAATATTTTCTAGTGTTTACATCCAAAAATATTGTAGAATATGAACAAACTTATACGTAACAAATAATAAATTGTTAATTAGAAGCACATGTATAAATTCAGTATATAATGGAAATGGACAGCTAATGACAAATGAGGGAAATTTTGAGGAAGTGGCTGAATTCAAATACCTAGGAACAATAATCACAAATAGGAATGAGATGCACAAAGAAATTAAACATAGGCTCAATTCTGGAAATGCATGCTATTATGCATTGCAGAGACTTTTGATGTCCCAACTCCTTTCAAAAGACGTTAAGCTGAAAATATATAAAACTATTATTCTACCAGTTACATTATATGGGTGCGAAACATGGACTCTTACAATAAGGGAGGAAAGGAGATTACGAGTATTTGAATAAAGTTCTTAGGAAATTTTTGGACCAAAGAGAGATGAACAGACAGGTGAATGGAGAAGACTACATAACAATGAACAAATGGTCTTTATAGGAAGCCAGATATAATAAGAACAGTTAAGTCCCGTAGACTGCGATGGGCAGGACATGTTGCACGTATGGGGAATGAAAGACGTGCATGGAAACTTCTTGTAGGAAAGCCAGAAGGAAAACGCCCAGTTGGTAGACCAAGAATGAGGTGGGAGAACAACATTAACTATGATTTGAGGGAAGTAGATTATACAGGGAATGATTGGAAAGCATTAGCTCAGGATAGGGATGTACGCAGAGCTTATGTCCGCGCGGCCATGAACCTACGGGTTCGATAGTGCCAGTGAGTAAGTAACTAAGTAAGAAGCGTTACTTGCTAGGTCAGTTACCAAGTTTATTTTATTTTGCGACTCCTATACATATATACAACAATCACAATTGCTTGTTGAAATAAGATTGAAAACTTCACAGACATTACGGTATTATTGCTCTATAAAGCACGTCATTCCACAATGACGTAAGTTACCGATATAAAACCGTACATTTTAAGTGAAATTAGTAATGATTAGAAGCTCCATATTTCTGTCAAAGTGATTGAAATCTACGTATTTATAATAATAATAATAATAATAATAATAATAATAATAATAATAATAATAATAATAATAATAATAATAATAATACTTTATTTATTCTGGCAGAGTTAAGGCCATAAGGCCCTCTCTTCCACTCAACCAGCACAAATACAAATAAATATTCGACAAATATAGATATACACTATACTAATTATAAACAGTTAAAGATACAATAAATGTAGCAATGTAAATGTCATGTACAAACAACATTTTATAGGGTAATAACAATAATGATTCGATAATAATAATAATGATACGATAATAATAATAATAATAATAATAATAATAATAATAATAATATAAATATGATACATTATACGGGAAACACCAATTAATATATATAAATCTTACACTGAATAATAATGAAGTCGAGTTTAGAGCAAATATAAATTTAGCTTTCTTTTAAAAGATGCCAATGTCCGGCAGCCCCTTATTTCTTGTGGTAGGGAATTCCAGTTGCGAGAAGACAGAATTTTCCAGAGGGCTCTTCATTCAGGCTTAAGGTTCTTTTACTTGTCATAAATCTACACTGGATCCAGCTTTACTCCCTGTCCGAAGGAAAGGCTGTGTACATCTATAGTATTTGATCATGTGTTTTGTATAAATGAAACGGTTGTATTACATATATTCGCGTACAAAGGTTCTGTAATATGTGCTCGCGTAATATGCTTCATTCTCGCGTTGTAGTAATATGTAGATTTCGAATTTGAAGGAAATGTCTATTTAATTCCGTTAAGAGTACATAGAAAATTATTACAGATTAGTATGATTAATGGAAAAAAAAGTCATTTAAAATATTTTTAGTGCCTAAAATATTTAAAAACGGTGAATTCCATAGTAACTGACGTAAAAAATTCTCTAAGAGAATAAAGTAGTGTCTTACTTACTTACTTACTTACCCACTGGCACTATCGAACCCGTAGGTTCATGGCCGCGCGGACATAAGCTCTCCATACATCCCTATCCTGAGCCAATGCCTTCCAACCATTTCCTGTATAATCCACCTCCCTCAAATCATAGTTAATGTTGTTCTCCCACCTCATTCTTGGTCTACCAACTGGGCGTTTTCCTTCTGGCTTTCCTACAAGAAGTTTCCATGCACGTCTTTCATTCCTCATACGTGCAACATGTCCTGCCCATCGCAGTCTACGGGACTTAACTGTTCTTATTATAAAGACCATGTAGTTCATTGTTATGTAGTCTTCTCCATTCACCTGTCTGTTCATCTCTCTTTGGTCCAAAAATTTTCCTAAGAACTTTATTCTCAAATACTCGTAATCTCCTTTCCTCCCTTAAAGTAAGAGTCCATGTTTCGCACCCATATAATATAACTGGTAGAATAATAGTTTTATATATTTTCAGCTTAACGTTTTTTGAAAGGAGTTGGGACATCAAAAGTCTCTGCAATGCATAATAGCATGCATTTCCAGAATTGAGCCTATGTTTAATTTCTTTGTGCATCTCATTCCTATTTGTGATTATTGTTCCTAGGTATTTGAATTCAGCCACTTCCTCAAAATTTCCCTCATTTGTCATTAGCTGTCCATTTCCATTATATAATGTATTTCTACGTGTGACCATATATTTAGTTTTACTGATATTTACTTCCAGTCCTAATTTCTTAGTGTTACTCAATAGTGTGTGCGTGTTGGCCTTTAGTATCTCCTCGCTATCGGCCAGTAGTACTACATCATCAGCATAAACTAACAGCTTATTAATACCATTCAGTTGTAAGCCTTCCTCATTCTCTAAAGATTTAATGGCATGCTCTAGTACAAAATTAAATAGTAGAGGAGATAGTGCATCTCCTTGCTTCAACCCATTCTGGATTTCAAAAGTGTCTGAAAACTGTTTGCCTACACGCACCCTACTCGTTGAGCCATTTAGACACATTCGTATAAGTCTAACTAACTTTTTGGGAATTCCGAACTCCAGCAGGATACTATATAACTTCTCCCTCTTAATTGAATCATATACTTTTTGAAGTCTACATATAGTTGATGTACAGTACCATTATATTCCCATTTCTTTTCTAAAATCTGTCTTATACTAAAAATCTGATCTGTTGTAGACCTGTTTCTTCTAAATGCACATTGATGATCTCCTAGAATGTCATCAATATAGGGAGCAAGTCTGCTTACTAATATATTTGTTAGAATTTTGTACGAAGTTGAAAGTAATAAGATGCCCCTATAGTTGTTGCAATCAGTTTTATCTCCTTTCTTATAAACTGGTACGATAATTGATTCCTTCCATTCATCTGGAAGAGCTTCTTTTCCCAAATCATACTAAGCAACCAGCGTATCTTCTCCATCAATTTTTCTCCCCCTGATTTTATCAGTTCTGCTGGGATCTCATCTGAACCTGATGCTTTATACATCTTCAATTTTTCAATTGCCATTTCAACCTCTAATGCACTTGGCTCTGCGACTAGCATTTCTGCTGTCTGTAACTTATCCTCCTCAATGTCCTGTTCTGTATGTACATTTAATAGCTGATTAAAATAACTTTTCCATCTATTTAATATACTCTTGGAATCTGCAATCATATCCCCATTTTCATTCCGAATTATGTTTGTTCTAGCCTGAAACCCTTTCTTCTCTATACTAATTCCCTGATATAATTCTCTAATGTTCCTATTTTTTGCATTCATTTCAAGATCATTAATCTTCTCTCTCAAATATTCCCTCTTTTTACTCTTTAGTAACTTGGTGGTTTCCCGTCTAACACTACCCAATTGCTCTAAATTTACCTCATTTGGCTCGTGTAACCATTTCATTTTTGCTAGCTTTCTTTTCTTTACAATGTCGGCACATTCCTCATCAAACCATAAAGTAGTGTCTACAATCTGAAAGGTAAACAAAATTATTTTGTTGCATTTTTTACGTCAGTTACTATGGAATTCGCCGTTTTTAAATATTTTAGGCACTAAAAATATTTTTAATGACTTTTTTTTTTTTAATCATACTAATCTGTAATAATGTTCTATATACTCTTAACGGAATTAAATAGACATTTCCTTCAAATTCGAGATCTACATATTACTACAACGCGAGAATGAAGCATATTACGCGAGCACATATTACAGAACCTTATTGTACGCGAATATATATAATATAACCGTTTCATTTATACAAAACACATGATCAAATACTATAGATGTACACAGCCTTTCCTTCGGACAGGGAGTAAAGCTGGAACCACTGTAGATTATGACAAGTAAAAGAACCTTAAGCCTGAACGAAGAGCCCTCTGGGAAATTCTGTCTGTATTAATACAATTCATAATTACATTTCGCTGAGGTGAATAGTCATCATCATCATCATCTGCATTCATGGATTAGGTCTGTTGACCCGTTCCGACTTCAGCCCATATCTTTCTAGGTCTGCCCACATCTCGGGTGCCTTTAGGTTTGTATTTTGTTATTTGTTTTGGATATCTATCTTCATTCATTCTGTCTATGTGTTGCTTCCATTTTTGTCTATATGTATCTATTTTATCAGTTATTGCAAATATTTCAAGTTCCTGTCTTATTTCTGTGTTCTTGATTCTGTCTTCCTTAGTGCACCCTTTAACAGATCTCAAATATTTCATTTCTGCCGCCGTTATCCTACTTAGATCTTGTTTTTTATGTATCCAGGCTTCTGATCCATATAGCAGTACCGGTACTGCCAACATTTTATAAAATTTCAATTGGGTCTCTCTTGTTGTTTTATTATTTAGTGATCGTTTTATCGTACCACATATTCCCTGGAATTTTGCTATTTTATTATTTATATCATTATCATAATTAAATGAAGTCACGTCCTAGATCATTGAGATGGTTCACCTGTTCTATGATTTTGTTTCCTATTACTATTTTCGATCTGATTTGATTTTTCCCTTGGAATGCCATTACCTTAGTTTTTTCTATGGATATTTTGAGATTATATTGTTCACATATATTATGTAGTTTAAAAATATTCCTTTGAAGTTTGTCTTCTGTATTTGCTATTATTACCTGGTCATCAGCGTATAATAATGTTTTCAAGTAGTGTGTTTTATCTAATTCTATTCCTTTATTTGTTTCTTCGTTCCATTTTTCTATTATATCATTGATGTATAGGTTAAATAAAACTGGAGAGATACTGCATCCTTGTTTAACTCCTTGATTAGTATGAATTTTATTTTTATAATAGTCATAAAGTCAAATTTTAAAATAAATAAATACCTTGACAGGTGCCGTCACCTTCAATTACATTCTTTTTAAACAGTAGGCCTTTCAGAAACAGACTTCAATCAATAGCTGAAGATTGTGCGCTACTGACCGTCGCTTACAGTTAACCTAGTTGAGGACGACGGCACCTGCCAATGTATTTATTTATTTTAAATTTTACTTTATGAAATCTGTCCACCTTTTCATGCCCAGACTAATCACCGACCTGTTTAAAAAACGCCATTAAATATCTACTTCCAAGTGTTTCCAAGTCCTATAGCGTGCGAGAATGGGTATATGGCAATGAATTAAGGGAATCACCCGGTACCACGTTGTTAACACGTGTATGTGATATTGTGGGGACGCATGTGCCGTGAGGTTTTCCGTCAAATTACACGCTTCTTTGTGTTGAGAGTCGCGTGCCTCAGGGTGCAAACTGTCAATCACAATGTGCAGCCGCGGGCAGATGAAGTGTGTGACCAACATGACAGCAACGAAAATAAACCGTATTATCACACTCATTTCACAGAATGTATTGAAATCCCTTCAATTATTCCTGGTGGAGTAGCGGTTATCATGCTCGCCTCTGTTTCAACATCCCAACTCGGGTTTTCCTTTTGGTTTTCCTACAAAATGCTTGCATGCTCCTCTTTCATTCCCCAATCGTGCCACATGTCCTGCCCATCACAGTCTACGAGACTTAAGTGCTCTTAATATATAATATGGTTTCCTACAAATATCATGTAGCTCATTATGTAGTCTTCTCCATTCGCCTGTCTCTTCATCTCTCTTTGGTGCTAACATTTTCCTAAGAACTTTATTCGCAAATACTCGTAATCTTTTCTCACCATTATCATTATTATTATTATTATATTATTATTATTATTATTATTGTTATTAATATTATCATAATTATCATCATTATAATTATGATATATATATATATATATATATACCGGGTGCGGCAGCATAACTTCCTTTTTTAAAATGTGCGCCATTTAGTCGGTTGATGTCGTAGCGGAGCGCTAGTGGTCTCGTTCGAGAGGGGGGACTATAAAGTTTTGTCCTGACACAGTTCAGTCGCCATCATGCGTTGGAACAGTGAGGAGCGTGCGTTTGCCATTGAGGCCTGCCTACTTTTCGAGCGGATGTTCTGTGATCGCAACCCGGCGCGCCTTTCGGAATCGCTTTAATTTAGCCCCGTTGGCCCCTGTCCCGGACCGGAAATCAATTGTTACGTGGGTCACTACGTTCAGACAAACTGCAGTGCGACAAGACGAAGAACTGGAGTCCCTCGGCCGATTAGATCACCTGAGAACATTGAGGTAGTGAGATCTTCAATGTTGCGATCACCACGGCGTTCTGCGCGCAAACATGCGTCTGCCCTTGGACTTTCCGATCGTTCTGTAAGGAGAATACTTCATGATGATCTTCATTTCCATCCATACAAGATGGCAATTGTGCAGGAACTTTCTGAACGTGACTTCAATTCTCGGAGGAACGCGTGTGAGGTTCTTCTGGAAGTCATTCCTGAGGACGCTATTGTTTTTTTTAGTGATGAAGCCCATTTCATTTGTGTGGATCCGTCAACAAACAAAACATGCGCTACTGGGCTGACACCAATCCTCGACAATTGCATCAAAGGCCTTTGCATTCACCTAAAGTCACAGTGTGGTGTGCAAATTTCCTCAAGTGGAATTATTGGTCCCTGGTTCTTTGAGGAAAATGAAGTCACAGTGACAGTGAATTCGGACCGGTATGTAAACATGTTACAGGAATTTTTTTTCCCACGGCTAGATGAGTTGGACTTAGGGGACACTTGGTTCCAACAAGACGGTGCAACGGCACACACTTCAAGAGCATCGATGACTGTTTTGAGGGAACACTTCCCAGAGCGCCTTATCTCAATTAGGGGCGATTTGAAGTGGCCGGCCCGCTCTCCCGATTTGACCCCTTGTGATTTTTTCTATGGGGTTATTTGAAATCCCGTGTTTATGTGAACCGTCCAAGGACCCTACAAGATTTGAAGACCAACATCCAGGAAGAAATTGCCAACATAACGCCTGCTATGCTGGCAGGAGTCATGACAAACGCCAGAAATCGGTTTACTCAGTGTATGGAGAATGGGGGACGTCACCTACCTGATTTGATCTTCAAAACTGAGTAAAACAAAACTTTATGTATGTGCCTATATTAAAAAAAACGAATAAAAATTTTCTGATTCATACAATGCATTTTATTAAGTTTTAAAAAAAGGAAGTTATGCTGCCGCACCCTGTATATATATTCTCAACTGGTGTCCAACTCAGGTTCGGGTCCAGGGATGAGATGAGATGAAGCTCTCTATATAGAGGTCTGTGAATGACAAATGTGCCGGCTTACCACCTCTGACGCAACATCAAGGAGAAGAGAAATGAAATGAAACGAAATGGGTGAGATGAGGTGCAAAAATGGTGGAATGAAATTGTGGTAGGAGAAAACTGGAGAAAACCCCGAGAAAAACCTACCCAAGCTCCGTTTCGTGCACCACGAAACCCACATGGAGTGATCGAAACTCGATCTCGGGATCCCAGCGGTGAGAGGCGAGATAATAATAATAATAATAATAATAAAATAATAATAATAATAATAATAATAATAATAATAATAATAATATATCATCGGTTGATTGATATCTTTGACATCGTCCGATTCCCAATAGCCAATTTTAATAATAATAGTAATAATAATAATAATAATAATAATAATAATAATAATAATAATAACGTTTTATTTTAGTTGGCAGAGTTAAGGCCATAAGGCCTTCTCTTCCACTCAATCAGCGAATAGTAGAATTATACAAAAATTACATACTTATTACAATTTTAGTACACCGCTGTGGTCTCGAGGTAGAGTGCTGCCTTGTCACGCAGCGGGCCCGTGTTCGCTCCCCGGTCGGGACAGATTTTTTGGGTGATGTTTTTATCAGGGTTTTTCCTTACCTGTAAAACAAATGTCAGGAAAACTTTAAGGCCCAAACGGTCCCCGAAATCATTTGGCCATCATCAACATCGTCATCATCCTTATCATTATCATCATGCTTCACCGGTGTGGAAAGCAACGGGAAGCTACCACACCTACAATTCCCTAGTAAAGCTGCAAGCATAGCATGAAAATACTACGTTTGCAGTGAAAGACCTGCCCTCGGGCAGAATTACTATGGATGGATGGATGGATTACAATTATAAGATGTTATTAAAATACAGACTAAACAAAATGCAATAATGATTTGATCTAATACTAGCTAATACTAACAAAAACATGAAATATCATAAAATTAAAATGATATAAAATAAAGTAAGTAGCTTCATAATAATATAATAATAATAATAATAATAATAATAATAATAATAATAATAATAATAATAATAATAATAATAAAAATAATTAAAAAATAATAATAATAATAATAATAATAATAATAATAATAACAACAATCCATCCATTCATCCATAGGAATTCTGCCCGTGGACAGGTCTTTCACTGCAATCATAGCATATTCATACTATGTTTTGCAGCTTTGCTAGGGAATTATAGGTGTGGTAGCTTCCAGTTGCTTTCCACAATAACAACAATAATATATTATATATAATAATATATTATTATTATTATTATTATTATTATTATTATTATTATTATTATTATTATTATTATTATTATTATTATTATTATTATTATTATTATTATTATTATTATTATTATTGTCGTCGTCGTTGTCATTATCATCATCATCGTCACAGTCATCATCATCATCATCATCATCATCACCATCACCATTATTATTATTATTATCATTATTATTATTATTGTTATTATTATTGTTATTATTGTTATTATTACTATTATTATTATTATTATTACTATTATTATTACTATTATTACTATTATTATTATTATTATTATTATTATTATTATTATTATTATTATTATTATTATTATTATTATTATTAAGAAATGAGATGTGCCTCTACTGCTCTGAGCTAGGCAGCTGTCTCAGAGGGTGAGTTCTGCTCGAATTCACTTTGACTTGCACGCCGCGCGTCACTGACAATGTTTGCTTGTTCTACGCTCCAGGGTAACACATATTTTTTCCCCCACGTCAGCATAAACATATTACCCGGCCGTGTGTTTTATATTCATCAAAATAAGTTACTTGTTACCGAGCGACTTCTCTCAGATAGTGAAGTTTGACTTCCATATTTGTTACCGGGTGCTACCGGGTTCAAACCAAACTGCCTACTTTTTCTTAGTTCTTCTTCAGATGTTAAGAGAAAATTGTATCATCTACATTTTTAAATGTGTTATTAATTTTTCTGTTTGACTTTGGCAAAGATTTCTTTTACAGGGCGGTAAAATATTTTCGGAATTTTTCGCTAGTATTATCCGCTATTTATATTATTTCCACTCAAAGACTTCAACGTGTTCATAATTCTTGCGCACGTTTTATTTGTGGTATTCGCAAATTTGACCATGTTACACCGTCCCTGGAACAATTATCGTGGTTTCGTCTAAGAGATCGTAGAACTGTCCATTCCCTATCCCTTCTCTATAAAATCCTTCACACATCATCGCCTAATTATTTATCACGCCGCTTCATCAGACTATCCGACACACATAATCTTGACACTCGATCCCATCAGCACATTGTCCTTTATATCCCGCCTCATCACACTGTATATTATTCATTATCTTTTACGGTGTCACTTACCAAAACATGGAATTCCCTTCCACCCTATGTCAGAGACTGTCAAACTATAACATCCTTCAAAAACAAACTAAAGAATTATTTAATAACTAACTTATACACCTCACTGATAGTATTCTTTTAGCAATATTAATATATTTAATTATTTACGTAAATAATATTAAGAATAACAAATACTTTTATTTGTTTTGTTTTAAATATTGTATAATCGTAAAATTAGTTTTCTATATCTCATTAATTTCCTGTTTTTTATATACACTAGACAGGGACAATTTAATATGACTTGCTTGTATACATTTTATTATTAGTTTTAGTCTTAATTTTAACTAATATTAACTGGTTGTATTATAGATCGTAATATGTATATTAGATATTATCTTTTGATCAAATTTTTACTTAGTGTTTAATATTAGAGTTAATTAAGATTGTTATATTCTTATGTAATATATGTTTGTCCTGGTGAGTGGAAGAGAAGGCCACATGGCCTTAACTCCACCAGGCTAAATAAATCTAATCTAAAATCCGCTAGGACGTCATTAGTGAGAGGCGATAACAAAACGAGCGACAAATTTTGCTCAGGCGCTTTTTCCTCAGGCTTCTTATATTATCTAAATAAGTCACTGCTCTATCGAACCCATAGGTTCATGGGCGCGCGTACATAAGCTCTCCATACACTCATATCTTGAGTAAATATTTTCCAATCATTCCCTGTATAATCTAATTCCCTCAAATCATGTATAATGTTATTCTCCCACCTCATTCTTGGTCTACCAACTGGGCGTTTTCCCTCGGTTTTCCTACAAGACGCTTGCATGCGCCTCTTTCATTCCCTATTCGTGCCACATGTCCTGCCCATCGCTGTCTACGAAATTTAACTGTTCTTATTATATCTGGCTTCCTATACATAATGTGTAGTTCACTATTATGTAGTTTTCTCCATTCACCTGTCTATTCATTCATAACTTGTAATCGTTTATATATATATATATATATATATATATATATATATTGTAATTTAGATTTAAGACTATTTTTTTGTTTGTATTTTTTAAACCTGGTTGAGTGGTAGACAAGGCCTTAAGACCTTAACTCTGCCAGGTAAAGTAAAGCTATTATTATTATTATTATTATTATTATTATTATTATTATTATTATTATTATTATTATTATTATTCATCCCCCTTTGGCCCAAAAATGTTTCTAAGAACTTTATTCTCAAATACTCGTCATCTCCTTTCCTCCCTTAAAGTAAGAGACCATGTTTCACATCCATATAATATAACTGGGAGAATGGCAATCATAAGCCTATATATTTTCAGTTTATTTATTTTTTTTTTTGGAGTTGGGAGAACATGAGTCTCTGCAATGCATAATAGCATGCGTTTCCAGAATTGAGCCTATATTTAATTTCTTTGTGCATCTCATTCCTATTTGTAATTATCGTTCCTAAATTTCCTAATTTTGTCATTCGCTGTCCATTTCAAAGTAATAAAAACTAGTTATAGGCCTATAATGTGCAAGAAAATAGTTTCAAATTTCACTTCTTTTTTGTGAAGTCCGCAGAAAACAAAATTCAAAACACAAAAGAAATGTCGGAAGAAAATGTCCAAGTAAAACGAAGCCAATACAATAATAGCACGAGAAAAGTTGAAATTCGACCTTCTGCTTCTATGAGAAAACTACACCACATCAAAAGTTGTTCGTTATTAAGTATTTTGATATCTTTCCTGGCCACAAGGTATCAGGAGTGTCCATTTTTTTATATATACATTGGGGGACGTCACAATCATACAGAATAAAACTACAGTTACACTTTTGAGTTAAATTATCTTCGCGCTTAAATATGTAATATGCTTGTATTAACTGATGTTTTCTGTATTGTGTCTCCCTCTTTCCCTTCTTATGTACAGCATAAGACAGGGAATTTTGTCCGGCTGTCAATAGCTACATACCTTTTTCTGCTATTTTCATGGAGCGGTATATACAGAGAGTAAATGAATTATATCGCACAAATTTAACTACGTATAGATAATAATAATAATAATAATAATAATAATAATAATGTTTTATTTATTCTGGTAGAGTTAAGGCCATAAGGCCTTCTCTTCCACTCAACCAGCACAAATACAAATAAATATTTGACAAATATAGATATACACTATACTAATTATAAACAGTTAAAGATACATTAAATGTAGCAATGTAAATTTCATGTACAAACAACATTTTATACGATAATAATAATAATAATAATAATAATAATAATAATAATAATAATAATAATAATAATACTTACGATAATAATAATAATAATACTTACGATAATAATAATAATAATAATACTTACGATAATAATAATAATAATAATAATAATAATAATAATAATAATTAGAATAATGATAGTATGAATATGATAAATTATACGAGAAACACCATTAATATATATCTTACACTGGGTAATGATGAAGTCGAGGTTAGAGCAATATATATTTAGATTTCTTTTAAAAGATGCCAATGTCCGGCAGCCCCTTATTTCTTGTGGTAGGGAATTCCAGTTGCGAAAAGTGAAGATGGTATATGACATGGAGTGATGTGATGTCCTATGTTGCGGTATATTAAGCAAGAGACTGTTGTGATCTTGTGTTATTATATAATTAATTTGAGATAATGAACTAATGGTCTACGAATAAAAAGTCCTAGTTATGATTCAATTTGTAAAATGGATGGCACGCCACTGATTATTTCAAATTAAAATGGAAAGGATATGATACAGAGAATGTAACTTACAACAAGCATGCACCTTTAGCTCAGTGGTTATAGCAGTCTTACTACCGACGCAAACGTAAAATTAATGCATCGCGTTCGAAACTACCTACAGTATGTGTACAATTTTCTTTCATTCTTTCCTTTATTATGTATGTCCTGTAAATTAGTTACGTACGTGTATTTACTCTGGTTTAATTGCTTATTCATTATTTTACAGAACGCGGTATTGGAAGGTCGGCGCAGTTTATGAGTTACAAAACTATCTACGTGCGTATTGTACAGACAATTGTTTGAAAGGTTGTAATATTAATGCACATACTATAGAGTACAATAGGTTTCACAAATAAAAAGTGTAATTGTACTGTACAGTAGTTATGTACTTACATAAATGATAGTACAGCGATGACAAGAGTAATAACATGAAAAGGTACAGTGTATGTATACATGGCATACATAATATTATTGGGAAATAAGAAACAATACATTTAAGTAAACCAGAAAAAAAAGTAAAGCACCCGCAGACTCATTAGAGAAATTGTTCAAATTGGCCATCTCCATTCTCACAATATAGATGACATCGGCGACTAAAGGATTCTCGTACCCCGTTCAAGATACCAGATGTCTCGCGGATCACATAACATGCTGTGATTATGCGTGCAAATAACAGTTTATCTGTATCAACAGGGGTCGCATACACCAATGTTTTCAGGTGTCCCCACAAAAATAATCAAGTGGATGGAGATCTGGAGAGCGAGCTGGTCACACTACCTCTTCCTATATCCAGCGGCCTGGATACACTTCATCCAAATGATTTCGCACATTGCGGCAGAAATGGGGAGGAGTCTGATGTGAAGAGGAACTTATTCTAACAATCTAGGTAGGACGTGCTCTAAAAGGTCTTATAAATGGCACCATTTAATCTCTGGAGAAGAAGGAAGATCGGTTCAATTCAGTGTTTAAGGCTGTACATCCCTGGAGGTGATGGACAGAAATTGATACGACTCAGATCGTTAAAGTTAACGAGCCGTTAGTCAGTGGTTACCTTGACAACCAATCATTTTGTACTTTTCTCAACATCCCTATACTTTTACTTCATTTATTTTATTAAATTGCCAGTTAACTTGTATCTAGGTGTACCTTAGGCTGTAATAGAGAAAAATACATTAAATAATAAATTTAAAATATTTCAATATTTATGTGGCACCCTTAAAAGAACACTGGGAAAGAAAGTAAGAAAAGAAACAAATTAAACATTTTATAAAGTATTGGCTGTACCTCCAATACTGTATGGATCAGAAATATGGACTATGAATAAACAGTCAATTAAAGAATAGAAGCAGCAGCAGAAATGAAATATTTACGATTTGTGGCAGGATATACTTCAATGGATAAAAAACGAAGTGAAGATATCCGTAAAAAAAACTACAAACATTCAGTTAGACTGATAAAAATAGAAGAATATAGGAGAAAATGGTATGAACATGTCTGCAGAATGGATACTAATAGATTGCCTAGGAAAGTCTAAACTATCAACCAAGAGGAGGAAAAAGAGATCGGGGACGCCCACGAAAGAGATGGACACTTCGGCTATGATTCTCGGAGCCGGAACGAACCAATAAGGTTTAATCCTTGCAAGAAACGACATGTTAGAGATTAGTTAATACATTTAATTAACTCTAGGAACACCAAGATTACCCGTGGAGCACCAACCCAGGGCAAATTTTGCCCATGTTATATATTACAGTAATATATTGTAGGTTAAAAACTATAAAATAGTTACCTTGTAGGTCCGTCTCCTCAACTTAAGTTGTTTTAAAACTCTGTAGGTCTTTCGGGACTACTCGCATCATCAGCAGAATGCATTAGGTCCGTACTTGTTGACCTTGTTGAAGCACTGACTTGGTTGTATTTTGTACAGATGATTGTGTGGACTGGGTGTGTTCTCATTAAGAATCAGGTTGTTGTCGATTTCCCTTAGGATTGCGATTTCCTTCAGTATAGTTATCCTCATTGGAATGTTTTCACTATGTAGTATGTGATGGTGTAATCGATATTATGCATATGGTGTCCAGCCTGAATTACATATTTTGGGTAACTTGATTTTCCTCCATTATAAATGAAATTTCTGAAGTGTTCCTTGAATCTGATGTTGAAATTTCTGTCAGTTTTCCCAATATAGAATTTAGTGCAGTCTGTGCATGTTAATTTATAGATGCCTTTATTGTTGAATTCATTTATTTCTTCGATATTGTTGTTTATTAAATTGTTTAATTTATTACCAGTTCTGTAGGCTATGGTGAATTTTACTAGAATTGATGTTATATATTGCTATAGGTCCATATTTATAGTATGTAAATAAGTTATTTTTTATATTAGCTTATTAATAAACCTGTTAAATTACAATCTACTAGAAATGGACTATTTTGAATATAAAGGTTGTCCAAAATTGTATAGCTTACTGTATTACAATTTTTATGTCACTGGTGAAATTTAATATAACAAGCAATATGCCCAAAAGAGGACAAAGCAAATACTTATACATTAGAAAAAAATGTTAGTATAGTGCTTGAATATACAGGACGTCTAAAATGTGTATATAATTCAGATTTAAAA
Organism: Diploptera punctata; assembly: GCA_030220185.1. Lineage (NCBI taxonomy): Eukaryota > Metazoa > Arthropoda > Insecta > Blattodea > Blaberidae > Diploptera > Diploptera punctata. The sequence continues at coordinate 102,337 of JASPKZ010005717.1, forward strand.
GACCAGGTATTGAATTTTTCCCTGGTGAAAAGTAACGAGAAAACGCTAACAATTGAACAAAGAAAGTTGGTATACATTAGAATATACTTTTATTTGTATATACATAATGTCCAAAATTTCTATATAATATTTGGTCTAAATAACCAGGTATGTTTGTCCAGGGAAAAAGTAAAAAAAAAAAATTCTAACACTTAAACAAATATAGTTTGTATTGAAACACATTTTCAGCGACTTCATTCAGAGAGGTCGCTATTATTTTCAGATGGAGAAATTTACCCCCTGCACTTAAAATGGTTTATACATATACATACATACACACACACACACACACACACACACACACACATATATATATATATATATATATATATATATATATAATAAAAACTTAAATTGTGTACATTTTGGCAGGTGCCGTAGTCCTCAACTGTGTTAAATATTATATTTAAAATATTATCAGCAGATACTCATCCTGCTGATGATGGAAGTTAACTTCTAAAAGGCCTCCAATAACATTTTAAATACAATATTTTATCACAGTTGAGGACGACCAACAGGTTCATATTTGAAGTTTTTATTGTATGACTATCCACCTCAACGGAATTTGATATGAATTGTATTAGTATAGGTTTATATATATATACACACACACAATGTAAATTCATATATTAAAATGCATTCTCAAGAATGCACAAGAAAACTTAATACAAAGTCGCCAAAATGCATTTCAGAAAACTATTAGAATTATGGTCACAGGTAGTACCAACCCATAGCACAAAAGTGGATTTTTTTGTTTGTTTAACTTTTAAATAGATAAATTTAGAATAATGTGATATATAAGGTGGGTGACAAATAGAAAAAGTCCCATTAACATAGGAGGATATTATTTAATACTTAAAAAAAAACTTATGGGCAATTTTGCCCATGCTTGATAGTTGTATGTTTAATTCCACAAAATCAGCTTAAATCTTAGAGTGCTTTCAACCAACAATTAATCAAACTAGGGCAGAAATTATTATTTAATACAACAGGGAAGATAGATTATCAGTTATCTAAATTCAGTTTTCTGGGATAAAAATATATGTAAAGTGAGGACTGATGAAGTACGGTACAACACACCATACCACTTATATATGCATCAGAGACATGGATGATTAAAAAGTGACAAGCTAACATGTTATTAGTAACAGATATGGATTACTGGAGAAGATCATCGCGGATGTCCAGATTAGAAAAAAAATGAAAACGTTGAAATCAGGAAAATTATGAAAGTTGAAAGAAATTTTTATAGACAATTGAAGAGAGACGATTAAGTTGACATTATCTCATAGACCGATAACACTGAGCAACAAAAAATAAACTTTTTTTTTTGTCTCAGAAAGAAAAATATTTGATTCTGATAGTATTTTTTTCTTCTGAATTCAAATATTACATGGGTTTTAATCCATCACGCTAGGTTTCCGAGAAACAGGAATTTATAATTTCAAACACTTTAATATTTTCTACAATCGTAACTACATAATATTCGAACATTCGGACTCACCTAGAAAGTAAGAAATGGCGATTTTCTGCTATATTTCGCCTGTGGAGCATCCCTCTTGATGGTCCAACAATAATCGGCCAGCATATAGGATTCCATTTGCCTTGATATCTCTTTTCCATAGGAGAAATCATTTGAGTTAGCTCATTTGGTTTTATTTTACAATAGACAAATGGACGAAAACGTTTATTAAAAAAATAATTATTTAAATCCATTAATTTAAATTGAAATAAAAAAACTGTGGGTGATAGAGAAATTCCGAATACATATTTCAAAACAGGATAAAAAACTGTATTAAGTACAACTATTGGTACTCATGAGACAAAAATCATGTTGACCAGTATTATTTTGCCTCTTTCTGTTGATAAAATTGCCTCTTCCTGTTCGTAATGAGAAATACCTCTGCAAATGAACTTCTTTGACAAGGATATCGATTCAACATTATGGTACAGCAAGATATGCTAAAAGAAAACAACTAAAATTACCAAAAAAAAAGGGGTTAGTTCTGTTACTCTAAAAAATATATTAAATTTTTATATAATGAATCTGCAATATTGTTAATAGTTATTTCTCATACAATCATCTGGTATTGATTTTTCCCAAGCCCAAAGAAATTTAACAATGAAGATATGCTATTTATAACTATACAGCCGGCTTAGAAATCGCCCGGAAGTAGATCGGAATACATAACCTCACATTTGGTAAATATTAAACATTATAATTAGTTTTAGCTTCTGATCTTGTATTATTTGCTAAATAGTGACTCCAAATCCTACGCGAGGTTCTATTTTTCATTACACAAATCACTCGCAAGTTTGTCGCTCGTGGATTTTTTCAGAAAAATACAACCTCTTGTTAGATTACTGTTGACAAGAATATCCGAAGAGGATATATGATAGAATCCTAAGAAGATATCTTCTTCTTCTTCCTTCCAAGTATTAGGCCAAGGCCTGTTACGATCCTATAGAAAATTTTCCCTCCAACGTTTCATAGGACGGCCCAGAGATCTTCGTCCCTTGGTATATAATTATAAACAGCTTGGGAATCCGATTTGAACTCATTCTTTCAAGATGATGTTTCCAATTTAGTTTGGTACTGTTTAATATATTCCAAAATTGGCGTAGTCTTCAATTCTTTTAAGATATCGGTGTTCCTTTTCCGATCCCATCTGGTGTAACCCGCTGTTCTGCACATGAATCTCATTTCACAAGCCGTTTTTCTGCTTTCATGTTGTCTTTTTAGTGTCCATGCTTCACTACCATAGGTCAACACTAGTCTAGCCAAAGTGTTATATAAACGTAATCTGGTGTTTTTTTTTTTTTGTACAAGGGATGCTTTCATAACTTGATTAATAATTCCCAAACTTTTATTATAACTAGTAATTTTTTCAGGGATATCCTTTTCATCCCAGATAGAGAGATAATATCCTAGATATTTAAATTGATTAGATCGCTCAGGGGTCCTCATCTAAGGGATATGTGGATGGCGACCACAAGGTGCCCAAGCTGAGCAAAACATTTCTTCCACTTATTTGTGTTTTGCACTCTTTTAACTTTACTGTCTAACCTCTCTTGGTTAACTCTTGTTTTTTTCGACCCTGTCGCTATTAGGGCATCCGAGGACTAGGGATTCTTTCCTTTCTTCAATTTCTTCTTTCCTTTTATTTTCTTTCTTCTCCAGAAAAGCCTGACCAGAGGCTATAAGATGGCAGCCCCATCACTGGGTTTGCCTTTCTTTGGCCAGCAACCAATCGAAGGGACTATTATTATGCTTTCAAGTATTATATGAGACTTTCCCTAAGAAGATACTGGAGTAGAAAATACCGCAGATGGGAAAAGAAGAAAGGAAAGAGCTAAAGAAGGTTGGATGGACGATGTGAGAATAGGTATACTGTATGTGAACTGGGACTTACAGATGCCTTAAGATTACAACTTGTAAGTCAGATATTACACGATGTTTCCATAGCTCTGACTTCACGCAAAGGAAAATGGCTGTTACTTAATCATATTACATTTTCAACTACACGTCAAGCTAAATTAATGACTCGACATGCGTTTTAACACCTCTAACTTTTTGAGAAACAAACATTACGTACAAAATGTCAAGTGAATAATTTTTTAACGGAATGCTTGATGCTATCTGAACAAATGCAGGTGGCCGTGTTCCCATCGCCATGGCCTTCTCTGTTGCTACGATTTATCATTCCAACTCTGTCACGCTATTAGCTCATAGCTTTCATTTGTTTTGTTTGGACCGTTTCATTGAGCCACAATTTTCGCTCAAAGAAAACGAAAATATTGAGAAGAAAAAGGTTTTTTATTATTTATTTAAATATTTTATAAACACACGCTTTAACGTTAAATATTACATAGCGTCTATTGTAGACAAGTTTGGAAGCTCATCTCTAGTCTATGACGCGACAGGCCTAGAAGGCCCTTAGCCTACCAGACGGCTGCTGGCCTCACATACACATGTGTTAATCACAGAGGTGGATCTTCATCTAGTCAGCATAGAGGTGACATGTAGTCAGCATGTTGGTTCCCCAGTCGTTATAGCTGACTTTTTCAACCTGAAGCCGCTACTTAATATTCTATTCCATTAACGCGATTTAACCTATCAGCTTATAGGGACTTTTTGTGTCACACGTTACTCGCGCCTTGCAGCTGCACGACCTGTTTGAAGAGTGATTTTTAACTATGAATCACTAACGAAGTCACTGCCACTATAGAACCCGTAGGTTAATGGCCGCGAGGACATAAGCTCTCTGTACATCCCTACCCTCAGCTAATGTTTTAATCATTTCATGTATAATCTACTTCCCTCAAATCATAGTTAATGTTATTCTCCCATCTCATTCTTGGTCTACCAACTGGACGTTTTCCCTCTGGTTTTCCCACAAGAAGCTTCCATGCATGTATTTCATTCCCCATACGTGCCACATGTCCTTCCCATCGCATTCTACGAGACTTAACTATTCTCATTATATCTGGCTTCCTATAAAGACCATGTACTTCACTGTTATGTAAGTCTTCTCCATTCACCTGTCTGTTCATCTCTCTTTGGTCCAAAATGTTCCTAATAACTTTATTCTCAAATACTCGTAATCTCCATTCTTCTCTTAAAATAAGTATTCATGTTTCACATCCATATAATATAACTGGTAGAATAACAATTTTATATATTTTCAGTTTAACTTTTTTTGAAAGGAGTTGGCACAACAACAGTCTCTGCAATGCATAATATCACGCATTTCCAGAATTGAGCCAATGTTTAATTTCTTTGTGCATCTCATTCCTATTTGTGATTATTGTTCCTAGGTATTTTGCCTGTTCTTATTATATCTGGCTTCCTATAAAGACCATGTAGCTCACGGTTATGCAGTCTTCTCCATTCACTGTCTGTTCATCTCTCTTTGATTCAAAAATTTTCCTAAGTACTTTATTCTCAAATGCTTGTAATCTGATTTCCTCCCTTAAAGTAAGAGTACATATTCGCATCCATATAACTGGGAGAATAATAGTTTTATATATTTTCAGTTTAATGTTTTTAAAGTAGTTGGGACGACAAAAGTCCCTAGAATTATTAAAACATATTTTAGCGATTTCTGGAGGAATTAAGTTTTTGAGGTTTACTACGTGCTGAGCACTTTCCTTCTGGATTTCCTACAAGAAGCTTCCAGGCCCTTTTTCATAATTATGTATTAATCACAATCTACGAGACCTAACTGTTAATATTAAGTCTGATTCCCCACAAAGATCATGTTGATTATTATGTAGTCTTCTCCATTCACCTGTAAGCGCGTCTCTCTTTGGTCCAAAAATTGTCCAAACTCTTTATTCTCATGAAAAAGTTAAAATTATAACTCTTGTATCTAAAATGTGTGGCAAGGAGTAATAGACTCTAAGTACTAAAACATACGATCAGTAGTAATAACTGGAATGCGCACAAACGTGCACATGAGTCTATTACCAACATAGAACCCCAAACTAATGGTACGTACCCCTCTAAGTTGTAATGAATAACATGTGATTTTGGAGTGGGGATGGTGACTTTATGGGAGGAGTCATCGCCCTTATAAGGCGAGGATGCGTGTGAAAAACTCTCTCACACTCATACGTTCTACAAGAAACAAGTCTTACAGCAACCGTTTGCGACCTTTAGTAAATTTTAAAATCTTAAGTATTTTAAAATTCAAAATAATTAGTAACTCATAATTTTAAGTGATATTAAATACACGTGGACTTAAGTAAAATCATCAACTCCACTCCGAATTAGTGAGGTATAAAACGTAATTCTATAATTCTATATGCAAAATTAGTCAATCAACTGGAGTAATAAGTTTATAATATAAACATCCCTGAGTTACTATATTCTACCCTGAGCAAACCGGCACAAATGTGAGTCGTTTTCAACAATATAAAGCTTCAGATAAAAAAAAAACATTATTTGTAGGCCTTTCGGAACTTGTTTCAGCTTCTAATCATGTACTATTACTTTTCGGTTGTTACCATGTGCAGAGGTTAAGGTCATGGGCATGTTCTCATTCAGTATGTCTTTGCTTTTAAATGCGTTCGCATTAGACGTTTTTTAAGCCAAGAACAAAGATTACAAGTATTTCAGAATAAAGTTCTTAGGGTAAATTTTGGGTCAAACAGAGACGAACAGACAGGTAAATGGAGAAAACTGGGATAACAATGAGCTACATGATCTTTATAGGAAAACATATAAAATAAGAGCGGCTAAGTTTCGTAGACAGCGATGAGCAGGACATGTGACACGAATGGTAAATGAAAGACCGGCATGGAAACTCCTTGTAGGAAAACCAGAGGGTAAACGTATACTAGGTAGGTCAAGAATGAAGTGGAAAAATGACAATCATGATTTGAGGTAAGTAAATTATACAAGGGAAATAGGTCGGGTTGTACAAGACCGGGTTTTTACTTACGCGACTTATGCAATTTTTGATGTAATTTGAAGTTTTACTAAGTGTTAATGATACCACTTAGCTGCGGGATTTTACCATCGTCAAAATATTCGAACGTATCATGAAATGAAGTAGTGGAAATATGATTTTACGTTGTAACCGTCAGACATGTTAAATTTTTCATAGAATAACTGATATGAAGAGGTCATTAATTTTACGTATTAAATCACATTTAAAATGCAAGGAACCTAAAAGCTAACCAAACCTAAATAATTTACTGTAAACTAAATCAATTACTCTAACCTAGGTGAATTCCAGGGAACGTCCTTTTTATTATTTTACGCGGTTAAATAAGTAGAAAACAAATTCGGACATAATTTGTTGAAGCCCACAGATATGCTGTAGCAGTTTTATCACTGGTTAGTAGGAATCCCATGAATAAATGTACACAATGTGGTTTACACAATGTGCTCATTTGTGGTTTATCGCTGGTTAAACGTGTGGAAAATCGGTGGTTTATCGCTGGTTAGAAGTAAGAAACGTTTGTAACCTTTGTGATCATGACAGGAAATAGTTGCACTTTATTTTCATATTTACGAGAAAATAAAGGAATGATAATTACTTTCCCGCAGTAAAATACGTTAAATATAATATTTCATTAGGTGAATGGAGAAGACTACATAACAATGAACTACATGGTCTTTATAGGAATCCAGATATAATAAGAACAGTTAAGTCTCGTAGACTGCGATGGGCAGGGCATGTTGCACGTATTGGGAATGGGAGACTTGCATGGAAGCTTCTTGTAGGAAAGCCAGAGGGAAAACGCCCAGTTGGTTAGACCAAGAATGAGGTGGGAGAATAACATAAACTATGATTGAGGGAAATAGATTATACAGGGAATGATTGGAAAGCATTAGCTCAGGATAGGGATGTATGGAGAGCTTATGTCCGTTCGGCCATGAACCTACGGGTCCGATAGTGCCAGTGAGTAACTAAGTAATATTATTGTAATTAGGTACTGTTAAAGTGCGTAAATAAAAAGGCACTCTTCTCCCACCCGCCGGGAAATATTTGCTCATGATAGGGATTCATGGAGAGCTTTTGTTCGTGTGGCCATGAATCTCTGGGTTGAATTGTGCCATTTAGTTATAATGATTTTAAAAAAAGGTGTTATCTATATGCCACTCTTGCACTGAGGCAGTATAACGCTTCCGTGACCCATGGCCGTAAATTACAAATCGGCGTCCAACACGCACTTCTCAACAGCTGAAGATCGATTATCAAATCGCGATTACAATTTATTAGACAAGTTACGTGATAATATTAAATATAATAAGTTAGAGCATGCGCAGAGAGGGGGGATCGCAATCACGGCATTAACTTCTCTATCCACGCGACCTGCTCACATTTTTTTATGATTCTCATTGGAGGATTACGGTCTACTTAGTGGAAAAAAAATACTTACAAAGGCACCAAGGTTATGGTTTTTATTATCGATAATTTTGTCACAAATACGTTTATAATTTGCGTATGAAATCACAAGTTTATACCAAAGTTGCACGCGCCATTTTTTTCAAAGGGTACAAAAAAAGTAAGTTCATATATTTCATTTTCAGTGGTAGTTGCTGGATATTTCGTCATGGAGACATTGATAAGTTTATCAAGATATATACTCATTTTTTATGCTTAATGGGAGCCAAATAACATTTTTGGGAGTTCAAAAATATTTTGGGGGTCTTTTATGGGGTCCTGAATTGATATTTTGTCAATTACAATTTTATTTTCATGTTTATTTGGTTCACAGAGAATAAAATAACAAATTTTCAAAAACAAAAATATTTTATTTTTTAGGAGGGGCATTTAAGGAGGTTTTATGCAAGGTAGCATAATTATACGATACCAAGTTTTTGCCCATTAATAACACTGGTTAACATGAGTTTTGTCTCATGAGTACCAATAGTTTTATTTAATTAATAAATATGGATTTTCATCAGGTAAACACCAACTCAATTGATTACCAATAGTTTTACTTAATGCAGTTTTTATCGTGTTTTCAAATATGTATTCGGAATTTCTCCATCACCACAGTGTTTTTTATTTCAATTTCAATTAATGGATTTAAATAATTATTTTTTTAACAAACTTTTTTTCGTCCATTTGTCCATTGTAAAATAAAAATAAATGAGCTAACTCAAATGGTTTCAGCTATGGAAAAGAGATATGAAGGCAAATGAAATCCTAATATGCTGGCCGATTATTGTTGGACCATCAAGAGGGATGCTCCACAGGCGAAACATAGCAGAAAATCGCCATTTCTTACTTTCTAGGTGAGTCCGAATGTTCGAATATTGTTGTAGTTACGAATGTAGAAAATATTAAATGTTTGAAATTATAAATTCCTGTCTCTCGGAAAGCTTGCGTGATGGAGAAAACCCGATATATTTGAATTCAGGAGAAAAAATACTATCAGAATCACATATTTTTCTTTCTGAGACAAAAAAAAAAGTTTCTTTTTTTGTTACTCAGTGTTATTTTTCCCTTGTATTTATTCTATTCCATTCACTCAGTTAACATCTAAACTTATAGGTACTTTTATGTGCCATAAGCCAACCGGCCTTACAATGACTCGACATTTTGGTTTATAGCCGAATAAAATGTGTGGAATTCTATTTGGGGAAATCTAAAATGTTTGAACCAATTATTTCTTGATATTTCAAATTTTCCTAAAAGATTGAATATTGATAATTCTTTTCTCATAATGTCGCATTTTTTATCCATGATTATGTAATCAGCTAAAGGTTGTAAAACTTTATATCTGTTATTTCTATTCGCGTCGGGCGAGATGGTCTACTGATTATGTTCCCTATTTCTCGTCCCGAGGGTTGAGGGATAAACAGGGTCGGGATAGATTGATTTTTTTGGATGGAAAAATTCAAAGAACAAATCCACCGGGAGGGACTTTAAGCCATGGGATCCGAGTCTGATTATTTTCAGGCTCGTAAAAGAACCTCAAGTCTGAAAAAGAGACATCTCAGCAAAATTTAACCGACCTTCTTACATCCATGTAATACATCAGTTGCGAATTATATGTCTGACTGAGTCGGAAGTTGTAGGGAAATAAGCGTAATTAAATTAATGTGGTCAAGATACTGCTAAGAAAGGGTCGACTAAGGTTAGACTCCAAAGGGCATAAAGCCAAATAATAAGATTATATCTACTCATATGTTCTTTATCTAATTTGCCACCGCTGTGGTCTCGGGGTAGCGTGCTGCCTTGTCACGCAGCGGGCCCGGGTTCGATCCCCGGTCGGTACAGTTTTTCTGGGTGAGGTTTTATAGGGGTTTTTCCTCACCTTTAAGACAAATGTCAGGAAAACTTTAAGGCCCCAAACGGTCCCCGAAATCATATGGCCATCGCAATCATCATCATTCATATTCATATTAGGTTAGAATTAGGGACTCTCCTGGCGCACCATTATCATCATCATCCATCATATCATCGGGGCAACGTAACCCCGCCTTCCAGGCGCCCCAACCTTAGAAGTGGGTTACAAATACACCATGCCAGGAGAGAAACCAGGAATGTCGGAAAGACAAACCTTGGGCATTTGAAAAAATATATATATATATATTATTCCATTTTCTAAATCTAAACTAAACTCATTAACTTCACAATTCAAATCTAAGACTTGAAAAGAAAAACAAATTCTGCTGAAAAGCCAGGCCTCAATATATGTGTGTCGGTCAGGTAAACCAGTGATCCTATCCTCGCCTCTTTTTGAGTTGTTGACGAATTCAAATCAGGTCGGGGTATGTATGTTTTTGAAGGCGTAAAAATTCAGCAGTTATGAATTATAAGAGATGAAAAAGTGTACATAAAATGTAACATTCGTCACAATGGAATGACCCATTAAAAAAAGAGGAGGGTTGAAGAAGAAAGTGAGAATGAAACAGCTTTTCACATTAATAATTCAATCGTAATATTACTGTAAGGTATTTTTATGCATGCGAACAATTTCTTCCCCTGTCTGCTAGAGGGTTAGTTTATCGCCTTTACATAATCTCCAATTAAAATTAAACATTCATCAAAAACTGTGAACCTAACACCTGTTATTCATATGTTTTCTGACAGTATGTTCAACCTTTGCTTCTACGTAATCTAAAGACAAATAAGAATATTACTTATTGTCCACAGTTATAACTGTAAATGACTGACTGACTGGCTACAGACTAACTATAAGAAACAGCTCTCTATATATTAATCAATTTTTATTTTAGTTTAATATCTCCTTTTATAGGTAGTCCTGCTTTCAGATGCTCCACGCCACACGGACCTTGTAAGAACACGATCTGTAGAGAGAGGAATTTCAACTTTGGATCACATACACTACTATTCTGAATACAAAAGAACATGGAGAGCTTCCCTGGATAAGTGATCAGCTCAAATTCAAGGTCACCTCCGAGACAACACGAACATTTAAGACAAACATACCACTCACTCATTCAGTCATAATACATAAAGCTAACATATTGATGATTTTGATGGCCAAATGATGTTCTGGGACCAATTGGACCTTAGAATTTCCAGATATTTGTCTTACAGATATAGAAAACCCCAAAAGAACTTCTTCTTCTTCTTCTTCTTCCTTCTAAGTATCAGGCCAAGGCCTGTTACGATCCTATAGAAAATTTTCCCTCCAGCGTTTCATAGGACAGCCCACTGATCTTCGTCCTCTTGGTATATAATTATAAACAGCTTTGGGGATCCGATTTGAACTCATCCTTTCTAGTTGGCTAGCAACCAATCGAAGGGACTATTATTATGCTTTCAAGTCTTATACGAGAATTTCCAAAAAACCTCACCCAGAGGTAACTTCTCCCGGCCCGGGAACGAACCCGTGCCCACTGCGCAGAGGCAATGATACTACCCCGAGACCACAGTATCTTTATTGAGCCAGAAAATCTTGAGACTCGGGACCCACAGCTTTGAAGTCCCTCCCGGAAGACATGCTCCTTGGATTTTTCCGTCCTAAAATATCCATCGACCCCGGCCGGGTTTGAACTTGCGATCCTCGGAACCAGATGCAAGGAACGTAACCACTAATCCACCGCGGCCGACACCTACCTATTAAGATCGTCTAAATACTCAACTGCAGTGATGGGGAGCGGGAGAAGCATTAGTGCGAACGCTTACGATTGGCAGTAGCTCATCGGCCTTTACATAAGTCATTCATATATACATTATCCGCTCTTAGAGTGATCCTAACATCAAAAAACGCTAATTGTATCCTTCCGCCATTCGCACCAAATTACTGTCACATTGACAGGGCGGTGACGACACAGCAACAAAAGACTCGACACTTTCAGCCATTTTGTTTCATGAGAATTGACTAAAACATGACTCAAATACATCGCCCATATGTAATAAACTATTACTTATTTACTTACTCACTGGCACTATCGAACCCGTAGGTTCATGGCTGCGCGGACATAAGCTCTCCATACATCCCTATCCTGAGCTAATGCTTTCCAATCATTCCCTGTATAATCTGCTTCCCTCAAATCATAGTTAATGCTATTCTCCAACCTCATTCTTGGTCTACCAACTGGGCGTTTTCCCTATGGCTTTCTTACAAGAAGCTTCCATGCAAGTCTTTCATTCCCAATATGTGCAACATGTCCTGCCCATCGCAGTCTACGAGACTTAACTGTTATTATTATATCTGGCTTCCTATAAAGACCATGTAGTTCATTGTTATGTAGTCTTCTCCATCCACCTGTCTGTTCACCTCTCTTTGGTCCAAAAATTTCCCTAAGTACTTTATTCTCAAATACTTGTAATCTCTTTTCCTCCCTTAAAGTAAGAGTCCATGTTTCGCACTCATATAATATAACTGGTAGAATCGGCCATTAACCTATGGGTTCGATAGTGCCAGTGAGTAAGTACGAATAATAGTTTTATATATTTTCAGTTTAACGTTTTTTGAAAGGAGTTGGGACATCAAGAGTCTCTGTAATGCATAATAGCACGCATTTCCAGAATTGAATCTATGTTTAATTTCTTTGTGCATCTCATTCCTATTTGTGATTATTGTTCCTAGGTATTTGAATTCAGCCACTTTCTCAAAATTTCCCTCATTTGTCATTAGCTGTCCATTTTCAAGTTGTAATTATTGATTGGGTTGCAAGGGATAGTGACGTGTATTTCATCACCTCTCCTATCCAAAACTCATCTTCAACCTGCTCGTGGTGCAACCTGCTATTACAAATGAGGTTCTGAGGACCGAATACTGGCGTTATAACCACATCACATTAATGTAGAGGAAATGCTACATTAGTGGGAACCCCACAATAATACCCCTCTCGGCCAGCAACCCATTGGGCGAAAAAAATTACATTTGCTTTCAAGTCTCAAATCAAGCCTCGGATGAATCAGACAGATCAACCTGTTGATGACCTTTGCGAGAATTAGGATACGACATGGAAGAAGGAAAATTAATGAGGAAATTATGGAAAGAGTTGGATGTAGAACCCATTCTTCACCATATACAAAACTACCAGAACAACTGGAAAGCCCATCTTCAACGAATACCGTCTCATATAATTCCAAAAGCCATACTTCGCTACTGCCCCCAAGGCAAAAGATCGCTGGCACGTCCAAAAAAGCGCTGGATGGAAAATTCTTCTTTGAGACCGTAACAGGCCACACGGCCTAATACTTGCATGGATGATGATGATGATGATGAATTGTGGATTAGGTGTATTTTAGAATATTTTCTATGTTTTGAATATTATTATTTTCATTCACGAAGAATAGCAAGTATATTCAGAGGACATATTTTTAATTTAATAAAGGGAACTACTTTTTCGCGTACTTATTGCTTCTATAATGTTCGCCGGTGTCCATAACCAATGAAAAGCGAGCAGGTCGCGTGGTTTTGTTTTGACGAGGGTAACTTTAAGAGCGGACAGCCTATAGTTGCAATGTGAGCCTATTCCCTAGAAATCTGTATCTGAAAGTAGATGCACTTAGTGCAGCGTCCAGCAGACCACCACGTCCGTTCTGGTGAATAACTTCAGAATTATTTTTGCAACCTCTCTTACAATACAAATTGACATAATGAGTTATGGTAGAGTTAATCATTTAAATGAAGAGAAATTAAACGATGCCAAGTTGCGAAACTTGGCGACTTAATGAAGCGGACATGGATAGCCCAGTGCCCGCATCTTCACCAATTAAACTTCGCCAGACACGTGTACACATCATTCTAATTGTTTCCACGTGGTGAAGTGACCCAGTTTCCAACAATTGCATTTCCAATCATATCCACTTTCCATATTCTTCATTATAATTATTTCATTAAATATTTCTTGGTATGCTGATGTTGTAGGTCTAGAATTATTAGGCAAAAGTGAGGAAATATTAAAAGCTGACAGACCATAGGAACAAGATCACAAGACTCTTCTTTACTTTTGATACCACAGCACAGGACATGTCTATACTCTGAATCTTACACAATATCTGTGACTAGAGCATGGAACTCACTTCCCAGTCATGTCAGGGACTGTCAATCGCTGTCATTATTTAAATCCAAATTAACTGAGACTTAAGGTTCGACACAATGAAAACAGGAAATGGAGGGCAACGAGAGGCAGCAGGCGGGAAAGAAGGAGCGGGGAAGCGGGAAGGAGGAGAGGAGAGGAGAGGAGAGGAGAGGAGAGGAGAGGAGAGGAGAGGAGAGGAGAGGAGAGGAGAGGAGAGGAGAGGAGAGGAGAGGAGAGAGGAGAGGAGAGGAGAGGAGAGGAGAGGAGAGGAGAGGAGAGGAGAGGAGAGGAGAGGAGAGGAGAGGAGAGGAGAGGAGAGGAGAGGAGGAGGAGAGGAGAGGAGAGGAGAGGAGAGGAGAGGAGAGGAGAGGAGAGGAGAGGAGAGGAGAGGAGAGGAGAGGAGAGGAGAGGAGAGGAGAGGAGAGGAGAGAGAGGAGAGGAGAGGAGAGGAGAGGAGGAGGAGAGGAGAGGAGAGGAGAGGAGAGGAGAGGAGAGGAGAGGAGGAGAGGAGAGGAGAGGAGAGAGACGAGAGGAGAGGAGAGGAGAGGAGAGGAGAGGAGAGGAGAGAGAGGAGAGGGAGAGGAGAGGAGAGGAGAGGAGAGGAGAGGAGAGGAGAGGAGAGGAGAGGAGAGGAGAGGAGAGGAGAGGAGAGGAGAGGAGAGGAGAGGAGAGGAGAGGAGAGGAGAGGAGAGGAGAGGAGAGGAGAGGAGAGGAGAGGAGAGGAGAGGAGAGGAGAGGAGAGGAGAGGAGAGGAGAGGAGAGGAGAGGAGAGGGAGAGGAGAGGAGAGGAGAGGAAGTCGAGAAGGAGAGGAGAGGAGAGGATAGGGAGAGGAGGAGAGAGTAAGGATGAGTACGAGATTGATATGAGAGGAGGGGGGCGTAGAGGGAGAGGAGCCGGGAGGAGAGGAGAGGAGAGGAGAGAGGAGGAGAGGAGAGGCGAGGAGAGGAGAGGAGAGGAGAGGAGAGGACGAGGAGAGGAGAGGAGAGGAGAGGGAGTAGAGGAGAGGGAGAGGAGAGGAGAGGAGGAGGAGAGGAGATGATTATAGATATTATAGTATATTATATTATATTATATTATATTATATATTATATTATATTATATTATATTATATTTATTAATTATATTATATTATATTATATTATATTATATTATATTATATTATATTATATTATATTATATTATATTATTAATTGTAATATATTCCATGTTTCTGTTAGTATTAGCTAGTATTAGATCACATCACCATTGTCTTTTAATAATATCTTAAAATTGTAATAAATGTGTAATTTTTGTATAATTCTACTATTCGCTGATTGAGTGGAAGAGAAGGTCTTATGGTGTTAACTCTGCCAGCTAAAATAAAGCATTATTATTATTATTATTATTATTATTATATTATTATTATCTGCCAGCTAAAATAAAGCATTATTATTATTATTATTATTATTATTATTATATTATTATTATTCATTTTATTAAATATCACTAAAAAAACTGGGTCTGGAAATCAATACAAATAAAACTAAATGTACGATCACCAGCGAACGAATTTAAAAAAATAAAGTATTTAAAAGGACAAAAATGAAAACTAAAAAAAAAAAACTTGACAAGCTACATGATGTGTATGGGAAGCCAGGTATAATAGGAAAAGCTAAGTCTCGTAGACTGCGATGGACAGGACATGTGGCACGAATGGGGAATGAAAGGGGGCATGGTAACTACTAGTAGGAAAACCAGAGGAAAAGCGCCCAAAAGGTGGAAGAATAGTATTAACCTTGGTTTGAGGGAAGTAGCTTATACAGGGGATGATTAGAAAACATTAACTCGTGATAGGGATTCATGGAGAGCTTACGTCCGCGCGGCCATGAATCAACAGGTTCAATAATTCCAGCGAGTTAGTTAGTTATACTTTAAAGTTGAGTTTTATTTTAATAAAATCTAAGTATTTGTTATGAGCAGATTTTTCTATCTTGCTTCAAAAAATGCTTGGACACAAACCGATGTCAAATTTAATAAATGTTGGTACACTAACCTGGTATATGATTAAATTAAGCAAACATCACGTGCACATTTGTGAATACGTGGTGATTGCACACAGTATCCTAGCAACAAGATAAGGTATTCAAGATCGGCACCAGTCTTCTAGTGCAAAAGTGGGCTTAGTCTTGTCTCATTCTCCATTAATAGCAGTGAAACTAGAACAGGTATAACATAAAATAAGTTAAAATATACCTTCTTAGGTAAAATCCGTCGTCCTCAACTTATAAAATATGTATTATTTATGCCAGTAGGCCTTTCAGAACATCCGTTCCATCTTCAGCCGGTCCTTCTTCGCTACAATATCTAGTATGATGGTTGATGCTGTTGGACTGGAAGCTCCAAGCGTGCGTTCTCGACTCACGAGTCGCGAACCATAAATATCTTATACCATATAAGGCGAGACGTCAGTGTCTTGTTGCAGCTCGCTAAATTCAAAAACCGGCCCAACAATGCGTTTCAGTACAAATCATTTATAAAAGGCGAAATTGATTTTACGTTAAAAGTACCTTAGCGCGATACCCTCTCATGTACTTGTCATACAAACTGGCTGCTGGTCTCACATCCACATGTGTTAAATACAGTATTATAAGGTCATCCATCTAGAAGATATACCAAAATCACGATCCTTCGTGGGCACGGACCCATACTGATCGAAAATTTGATAAGAAAATTTCTTCCCCCCATAAGCACACGAATCCGCGTAAGCCCCTTAGCTGTGTGATCATGAAGAATGTTTCAATCTACTCGGTTACTGAGCGAAAAAAAAACAAATATTCAATTGTGAATTAGAAAATGTAAAAAAATAAATAAATTCAGTAGTAAAATTATTTGTTTTTAGTTACTATTTCATTTAATGATGTTGATTAAAATTTCAGGCAAGTAATGTAATTTAATACGGCGTGAAAGGAAATTTGGCTCAAGTGGTCTCTTATTTCAATCTTGAGGTTCTTTGGAAAAATCCAAGGAGCAAGTCCTCCGGGAGGGACTTTAAGCCGTGGATCCCGAGTCTCGTAAAAGATCCTTAAGTCTGAATGAAAGGCCTCTAAGCAAAATTTACCGAATTTTCCCGTCCTAGTACTACCTTGGTTTCCTAGATGTCAGTATGAGGCGGAACGCTGACCACGGACCACTCAAATTATATCTATACGAAAACAAGTGTAACTAAATAGTATGGTTCAAATTTTTCCCTGTAGGGGGAGAGCGCCTAAATCTCTATTAAGGGAAACATGGGCTTACAAGAAGAAAGTTCTATTTGCGTAAATCTACAATAGAATGAAGGAATAAGAAATACAAAATTAGTCGAATAAAAATCGATTAATTGATTACTTAAAATAGACAAATGGACTTGTAATACGCATGAAGGAGGAGAGAACATGTTTTGCCTTTTTTTTTTTTTTTTTTTTTGTAATTTCTTCATTGTAGCCATTGATTTTTACCACGTGTATTTAATATAGTTTAATTGTTAATTTCAATTATATTTGTTTAAAGATAATTGAATGTACTTATTTGTCGTGAGCTAATGGTTAGAGTTTCACGAGGTCCCGAGATCGATTCCTGGTCAGACCATAGGAATTTTTCCTTAAAGGGAATTATTCCTGTAATTGCCCATGGTGTGGAATTTAGATTAAGTTTAGGTTAAGAACTCTTCTGGCGCTTCCCTAACATTTATCACACATCAAATCATCGAGGTCCAAGTGTCCTCAATCTAATTCCGCCAGTTCCAGGGACAAAAGCCAGAAATGTCATAATATACAGTCTAGTGACACTGGACAAAAAAAAAAACTACTTTTTGTTTAAACAAAAAAAAAAGTCCGCGCGATCATTATCCTACGGGTGCAATAATATCAGAGAGTTAGTTATAATATATATTTTTATTAAGGATTCTCTCTACATTACTGTATTTAGCCCAAATATATTTTGCTCCGCCACAGATTTCTATCCTCAGCATCTTCTTCTTTGAGATCTCTGCTCATCATGTTTCTTCTCACTTCTTCCATCCACTGTTCCCTGGGTTTCCTCCTCCTCCTCCTGCCTTCAGCATTTCAATCCAGCATCATTCTTGGGATTCTATTATTCTTCATCCTCTTCAGATGTCCATACAATTTCAATATTCGTTCTTCTACTACTTCTATAATATTATGTTTAACATTCATTATTTCTCTAATTTTCTGGTTCCGAATTTTCTCCTTTCTTGATGTCCTTCGCCAAAAATGCATCCCTGTTGTCAATAATTGTTTTGCATGTTTTCTACCTTAAGTCCATGTCTCTGCACCATACAACATAACACTTTGTACTAATGATTTAAATACCAATGTCTTGGTTTTGTTTGTAATATTTTTACTCCACATCACTGAATTTAACATTCCAATTAATTTTTTTCCTTCACTAATTATTTTCTCAATTTCACTTTAACTTTTTCCATCTGATTCTAAAATCGTTCATAAATATTTGAATCTTTCAACTTTCTTAATTTCCATATTTTAACATTGTAATTTCTCTTCATTCTCTAGCTCTGTCATGAGATAATAATAGTCTACTAATGAATGGGGAATGAAAGACGTGAATGGAAGCTTCTTGTAGGAAAACCAGAGGGAAAACGCCCAGTCGGTAGACCAAGAATGAGTTGGGAGATTAACATCAACTATGATTTGAGGGAAGTAGATTATACAGACTATTTAACTCATGTCCCAAATGGGAGTCAATGGCCAATCACGTTTCAATGATTTCTGTTTTACAACCAATCAGAGTCGTGTTTCACGAAATATTTATCAGTGTTATAATTACCATATTAAAGAAAGCTCCTTCTTTTTAATATTCTGAACAGGTCTGGCCATTATTTTGCAGTGACTGAGCCTGTGAGAAATACGGCTACCAGATTGTATATGTAGTGCATGAATGTCAACACATGCCACATGCGGAAGTTAATATAAAAACATTTGTAGCATTTGATTATACCACCAAAAAAAGAAACCACCGTTTGCACTTTCTTAAATGTATTTTTTCCCAGGTAACAATCCAGAAAAATATAATTGTCATATTTACATCATACGACATCAGAAATTAATTAATATACAGTTTGATGTTTCATTTTTTCTCCACTAGAGAACATTCTTACAATATTGCGTTCCTTTGGCAATAAATAGTATGATCTGGTTGCAGTGATAAACAAAAGAAACAGATGAAGCGTACCTATCGTTTCTCATTTGTTTCCAAACATCGCCGTTTACATTAAATATATAAATATTTTAAAATAACTATAGTTAAATAATGATTTGTGAGTAAACAGCTTAATTTTATTCGTTAAATAGTCCTAACAAATGCCACTCTTGATTTCCAAATTCTCTAGATAAATTGGAAATCACTCGTGGCATTACTTATGAGAGAGATTGGAAAACATTAGCTCAGGATAGAAATATATTGAGAGCTTAAGTCCGCGCGGCCATGAACCTAAGGGTTCGATAGTACCAGCGAGTTAGTTAGTTAATACTTATGTTTAATGTTAAATTATAGAGATAGGGAGCGGGAGAAATCTGACAATATTGCAAACTTCGATGACTGGCGATGACGCATCTGTCATTAAATTACCCATTCATTCTAGTCCATCACGACCGTCACGTAGAGAGTGGACTTAAGCAGTTTTTGCACGGAGAGTGTATTGGTCATCGAGAGGGTACTGAACGCATTGTGTTCAGGTAATCGCGGGTAATAAGTAGCCTCTGAATGCAAATGGAGGGTCAGTCGTGATTATTAAATATCGTCCCCATTCAAATTGAGGCAATTTAGAAGCAACCCTGTTTGTATTGTACCAGCTTTCAATAAGTTCTCAATTTGGTAAATAACATTTTCAAAATGAAATAAAAAAATTAAATCCGTGATCAGCATTAATCAAAGTATTTTTTTTTTTTCGCTGCACCCTCCCACAACGACAACGTGTGCGTTAAAATGTCAATGATAGTCTGACCCACGTTGTCATTTCAACCACCAATACTATGCTTAATACGAAAATAATAACATTTCCTAGGTCAGTAAAAAATGAACATTTTAAGGAAAAAATCTATTCTCCTTTATTTGAACTAGGGATTTTGATATTTTATTTACTAACAATAAGTTAATTAGTAACAAACTATATGACCTGTGTCCAACCCTTCTCCAAATTATACTAACTAAAACATAGATATATATATATATAGATATGGTATGATAACAAAAACAAATGGGATTCGAACCCGAACATCTGAGTCTGTACCTCAGCGTGTTATCCGTTACACCACCAGGCGAATCCAATTCAAAACACTTATTGTTCTTAATAGTATGTTTTATATTCTCCATTATTAATAGCTGTCGTGAGACTTTTTTTTTTCTTGCAACAAAGATAGACAGACTGGTGAATGGAGAAAACTATATAAGAGAGAGCTACACGACATTTATAAAAAAAACCAGTGAGTCGCAAATTATAGTCCACCCTGAATTTTGCAAATTCAATATATTAAAATATTAAAAGGGAAAGTTATTATTATTATTATTATTATTATTATTATTATTATTATTATTATTATTATTATTATTATTATTATTATTATTTCAACAAAAACTTATGTCGATGGAAATGTATTTCTTGAGGAGAGCAGCAAGACGTTCAAAATTAGACAAAATAAGAAAAACTGTCATAAGAGAAAAAATTAATATTGGTTATTCAATAGTAGATTATATACGGTATAAGCAATAAAATTGGTATGGGCACGTACGACGAATACAAGAAGAAAGATTACCCAGGAAAACATTGGAATGATGTCCACCTGGAAGGAGGAGGAGAGGAAGACCTCTAAACTCGTGGATGCAGGAAATAAGAACTGGAATGAGAGCAAGAGGACTGGAGGGCATGGATTGGATGGAGAGAGACGAGTGGAGAAGAAAAATAAAACTTTAGGCACAGAAAGATGTGTAAACATTAAAATTCTGTATATAAATAAAAAAAATATTATTATTATTATTATTATTATTATTATTATTATTATTATTATTATTATTATTATTATTATTATTATTTAGTTTATTTTTGTTTTATTATGATTGTTGTTAAGGAAATCGTACT
Organism: Diploptera punctata; assembly: GCA_030220185.1. Taxonomy (NCBI): domain Eukaryota; kingdom Metazoa; phylum Arthropoda; class Insecta; order Blattodea; family Blaberidae; genus Diploptera; species Diploptera punctata. Next base: position 123,481 of record JASPKZ010005717.1, read on the forward strand.
CAGTAATAGGTCGGCCTGGTTTAAATCCGCGAACTTCGGAACCAGGAGCGGGAATGATTAACCACTAGTCCACCAGGATACCAGAGGAATTCCTTAAGGAATGAAGCTTTGAACATAAGTGTTCCATAAGCCAAAGAGATAGTAAGATAAATATGGTTGAGAAGTGAGGAATTCTGTTATAGAAGGCGATGAAAATGGCAGTAACGTTGGAACAAGGTATGTGGATCCCAGCTGCTGGTAGCTTAATTACTACAATATTCATAACAGTATTTCTGTTTCTGTATTGCAGTGTCTGGATTACGTCAGCAAACCTAACGACGCCATTATGTGCGGAGGGATTCTTTACTACAAATTACCGTTTGTCATTCTAACGCTAATTGAAAATTTGACGTCAAATTCGCATGTGAAGGGCTCGGCCCATGTGGACAGTAAGCTCCAAAATTCAATCTCCTTCAGTTTTGCACTTGTGGACAGTCAATTCCAAAATTCAGTGTCCTAGTCTTCAAATCTCCTATGTGAACTGTAACTTTCAAAATTCAATCTCTTTCAATTCTACTCTTGTGTACGTAAATTAAATGTCTTTATTTTCAATTCTTCTTCTTCTTCTTCTTCTTATTCTTCTTCTTCTTCTTCCATATGCTGTATTGGGTGAAGATGCCCGTTCTGCGACTACAAAAACTGATCTTTCCATCGGTTGAAGGGTCTTCCGAGGTCTCTTTTGCCTTTAGGGTTGAGGTGGTAAATCATCTTTGGTAAACGGGAATTTGACATTCTCTGGACGTGTTGGAACCATTTAATCTGACTATTTAACTCATGCCCCAAATGGGAGTCAATGACCAATCACGTTTCAATGATTTCTGTTTTACAACCAATCAGAGTCGTGTTTCACCAAATATTTATCAGTGTTATAATTACCATATTAAAGAAAGCTCCTCCTTACAATATTGCGTTCCTTTGGCAATAAATAGTATGATCTGGTTGCAGTGATAAACAAAAGAAGCAGTAGAAGCGTACCTATCGTTTCTCATTTGTTTTCAAACATCGCCGTTTACATTAAATATATAAATATTTTAAAATAACTATAGTTTAATAATGATTTGTGAGTAAACAGCTTAATTTTATTCGTTAAATAGTCCTAACAAATGCCACTCTTGATTTCCAAATTCTCTAGATAAATTCACTCCTCACTTCGTGAGTCGTGAATTTATCGATAATTTGGAAATCACTCGTGGCATTACTTATGACTATTTAACTCATGCCCCAAATGGGAGTCAATGACCAATCACGTTTCAATGATTTCTGTTTTACAACCAATCAGAGTCGTGTTTCACCAAATATTTATCAGTGTTATAATTACCATATATAAAGCAAAGCTCCTCCTTTTTAATATTCTGAACAGGTCTGACCGTTATTTTGCAGTGACTGAGCCTATAACAAATACGGCTACCAGATTGTATATAATAGTGCTTACATGTCAACATTTGTAGCAATTGATTATACCACCAAAAAAAGAAACCACTGTTTGCACTTTCTTAAATGTATACGACATCAAAAATGAATTAATATACAGATTGATGTGTTTCATTTTTTCTCCACTAGAGAGCATTCTTACAATATTGCGTTCCTTTGGCAATAAATAGTATGATCTGGTTGCAGTGATAAACAAAAGAAGCAGTAGAAGCGTAGGCTACCTATCGTTTCTCATTAGTTTTCAAACATCACCGTTACTTTAAATATAAAAATATTTTAAATAACTGTAGTTAAATAATGATTTGTGAGTAAACAGCTTTATTTTATTCGTTAAATAGTCCTAACAAATGCCACTCTTGATTTCCAAATTCTCTAGATAAATTCACTCCTCACTTCGTGAGTCGTGAATTTATCGATAATTTGGAAATCACTCGTGGCATTACTTATGATAATTTTGTATATGTTCAACCATTTCCCTACTATTCCACTGCATCCTTATCTCATCGCATTTCATTCTATCCCTTAATGTTACTCCAGTTAGTGATCGGAGGAATCTCATTTGTGAACTATTAATGCGGGATTTATCTTTTGCTCGAAGTGTCCAGCATTCACTTCCGTATAGTAGAGCAGGTTTGGCTATGGCATTATGAAATCTCAATTGGATGTCTTTCCTCATTTGTTTTCAATTCAATAGGCCTAAATGTGTACACTAACTACTAAATTTCAATAGTACACAATTCTGCACCTGAGTTCAGTGAAATTTCTCTTCTTTATAAACTCATAAATTGACATTGTAACATATATAATATACGTTGGTTATTACAGTTTTAAATATCTAGGTTTCAATTTATCATATGTTAAATTGAAGATATTAATGACAAAATAAATAAATGTATTAGAATTTATCCAAGAAAAGCAACTAAAATGGTACGGTATATTAGGCGAATGGAGGATGAAAGATTACCGAAGAAAATAATGGAATGGACACCATCAGGAACGAGAAGGAAAGGACGACCAAATCGCAGGTGGTTCCAAGGGATTGGAGAAACTTTGAAGGACTGGGAAATAGAGGAAGAAATGTTTTTCTACAATCAGCTTACATGCACCTCTTTCATTCCCCATTCGTGCCACATGTCCTGCCCATCGCAGTCTACGAGACATAACTGGTTGTAATTATACATACCACACAGCTCACTTTATGAATCTTCTTCATTCACCTGTCTGTTCATCTCTTTTTGGCCCAAACATTTTTTCTAAGGACTTTATTCTCAAATAGGCCTACTCCTAATCTCCTTTCCTCCCTTAAAATAAGAGACCATGTTTCGTATCCATATAATATAACTAGTTAATACCAATTTAAATATCCACCGATTAATTTTCCCATTACTCTATTAAAATATTAAACTAACGTATCTTATAAAAATTACCATTTTAAGAATTGATTAATTGAATGGTAGGCCTGTACATTATGACGAAAAAGAAACATGGCGTTTGCAAGAGTAAATTTTTAATTTAAATTCTAATGGAAATGTTTCGTTAATTATTTGTTTTAGAATTTCTTCATGAGTTTATTTGTATATACACTGCTCAAAACAACTAGAGGAACACTATGAAATATGCAAATATTTTTTATTGGATAAAGGTACAAACATTAAATTAATAAAGTACATTATTTGTGGTTATTTATTTATTTATTGCTCATGTCAGTAAAAACAAATGAATAACGCTGACAATTAACTTTTCAAATAATTCCGCTATGTAAGCAATTGAATCTTGTGCTTATATTTCAAATTTAAACACTCGTTATATAGAGTTAGTATCGTGTATGGCCTCCACGACATTCGATGACACTTTGGCACCTTCGCGGCATGCTTCCAATAAGATTCTGGATTTCCTTTTGCGGGATATTCTCCCATTCCTCCTTCAGAGCATCTCCAAGTTGCTGCAGAGTTTTTGGAGCTTGATGTCGGTTCCTGACGTTCCTGTCTAGAAGATCCCACAAGTGTTCAATAGGGTTGAGGTCTGGGCTGATCGCTGGCCACTCCATTGCCCCAATTTCATTCCTCCTCAGGAAATCCCTGGTGACAGCCGCAGAATGTGCCCTGGCATTATCCTGCATAAACAGAAATCCAGGGCCTACTCCAATGGCAGCAGGTACTACATGCTCTTCCAGAACGTGCTCGATATACCGGACAGCATTCAGTCGCTGGAGAACAAGTACAAGGTCCGTACGATTGTTGTACATAACTCCGGCCCACACCATTATGGAACCTCCTCCGAATCTATCAATTTCCTGTACGGCCTCTGCAGAAAATCTTTCTCCTGGCCGTCCCCACACCCTCAATCGACCATCACAACGTGTAAGACGATACCTGGATTCGTCCGAGAAGAACACAGACTCCCACTGGTTCAGGTTCCAATCACCATGGTTTTCAGCATACGTACGTCTTGCTGCCTTATGCCCATTTGTTAAGCGTGGCTTTTTAACGGGCCTTTTTGGACGAATATTCTCTTTCTTTAATCTGTTCCTTATGGTTTGGTCTGAAACCC